>JANAVB010037057.1:0-5000 GCA_029216955.1 Iris pallida
TTTGAAAAAGAATTATACAAAAACCGCTCTTAGTAAAAAAATTGTAAAACAAGTCTACAAATAACATGCACTTTACAATTACAATTGCAGAAGCCCTAGATCGATCCAAATGAGTCACAACATATAACATATACAAAAAACATGCATAAACATATAAAAATGAATCTGTAAAACAAGTGGCAATGTATAATTGCCTAGTGAATAGAAGAAGACTTCTTCATATATATATTTGGGGGGGAGGTGGGAATGAAAAAATTAGGAAGAAATTCAACCCCACACACCACACACATGTGTAACTTAAGATGGATTGCGTCTCTTTTTTGGTACATGGATATGTAATTTAAAATTGCGAAAAGATAAATACATTCACAAATTTTATTTATAGTGACAAAATAAAGATAAATTTACAACATTGTATAAATATTGTGAAGTACACAACTTTTATATTATTTTATTAAAGTTGTTGAATATTACCATTTTACATTATTTTTTCTTTCCAAAAATATCTTTTATTATATTTATATTATACTATATAGTACCAAATGTATACTTCACCCATATTAAATTTAATGAACAATTTTAATTAATAAGTATAGATGAAGATATTTTTGGAACAAAAGTTTCTATTGTGAAGCACACTTTCTCTAGTATAGATTAATTACCTCTTTGGACTGGGTGCTTATTTGACATAGTAAAATATTGACATGAATTTTTGGTATATACTAAATCTGGTTACCTCTTTGGACTCGGTGAATTTTGGTATACTCAATAATTTATTAAATATCAAAATTTTCATCTGTCAAATCCAGTCTAATTTTCATTGTCAAAATTTTTGGTATACTCAATGATACTACTTAGAAATGGCAAAACTAAGCCAAATATATAAATTAAAAAAATTTAACTACCGTATACGTGTAAGATATCTATATTATAATATGACTTATAAACGACTCAAAAATAAGCAGTAATATATTATCAATAATTAATTTATACAAATTTAAAAATAACTATCGTTATGTTGTCTTCTCGCTTAGTCGATGAAAAAAATTAAAAATTAACTTGAATATAAAACAAATTCTAAATATATTCAAATTTTAAGTTATATTTAAAGTAGCTATATGATATTTTTCTAATTAAATACATAACAAAGATTCAAAAAAATAACTATATAGTAAATCATACTAAAATATGTTCAAATCATATTAAAATATTCTAAATAATTTAAAGCTCTATCTATTTTAAAAAACAATTATAAACAATTTATTTAATATATTCCTATAAATATAGTGTTATCTTTTTTCCAGAGATTTATAGATTTGGCATTTAAAAAATTAACCTTGTGATTTAAGGTTATGAAGAAGCCCTACAAATGTTAGGGGTACAACTCAGGCGGGTTGGGTTGGGCTTGAGGTCAACCCGATGAATCATAAGCCTAGCCAGAGCCTGAGCCCGGCCTGACCTCGGGTTCAACATATGAAGCCCAAAACCAAGCCCGGAGGATCGGGTTTGGCTCGGGTTGAACTTGGGTTGGGTTGGGTCGGGTCCATTGTGTTTATCGGGCTCTAATATAATATTTAAAATAATTTTAAACAAAAATAATATTAAACATAATCAAATAGCAATCAAGTCTTGATCATTACAAAATGTAAATTGAAATAAGATTTAGGATAAGGAATTGAAGAGTTTCAGATTTAGGTTGCGTTTGGTTCATTGTAATGTAATCGTAATGTAATAGGAATTGGATTTGTAATGTAATTGAGTTTGTAATGTAATGAAATTACAATTACATTACTATGTTTGGTTGAAGCATGTAATCAAACCATGTAATGTAATGTCAATTGCATTCATATGTTTGGTTTACCATGTAATGTAATTAAGTTTCTAATTTAATATTTTTTTAAATACAACATAAAATTAAAAAAGTGGATCACTAATTTTTTAAAAATTTAAAAAAAAACTAAAAATAAATAATATATAAATAAGGAAAAATGGTTTATTTTCTGCTAAAAAGACCAAAAACGAAAAAAACGACAAAAAATAAAAAATACAAAAAATGACAAACGAACAAAATAGAAGGAAAAAAAATCAAAAATGAAAAAGCGATAAAAAAAGAAAAACGACAAAAAAAAATCAAAAATGTGAAAACCATAAAAAGTGACCAATAATGATAAAAAAATGACTAAAAACAAAAAAAATTGACAAAAACAACAATAAATGAAAGGAAAAAAAAAGACGAAAAACGACCAAAAACAAAAAAAGGGCAAAAATGAACAAAAATGACCAAAAACGACAAAAAAAAGAAAAATGACAAAAATAAAAAAGAGCAAAAAAATAAAAAACGATAAAAAGGAACAGAAATGACAAAAAAATCCAAAAAACGACAAAAAAGGGAACAAAAACGACAAAAACAACAAACAAAAAGAAAAAACGAGCATAAACGACAAAAAAAAGTGAAAAAAGACAAAAAAAGCAAAAAAGGATTAAAAAAAGTGACAAAAACGTGCAAAATCGACCGAAAACGATAGAAGACGATAAAAACGTGAAGAATGGTCAAAAACGTACAAGATCGACAAAAATCGATAAATAACATGCAGAAATGGCAAAAAATATGCAAAATCGACAAAAAACATAAAAAAATTGACCAAAAAACGATAAAAAAAGCGTGCAAAAAAGGCAAAAGACGTGCAAATAAAGCAAAACCAATAAAAAAACTGCAAAACCGACAAAAAATGTACAAAATCGACAAAAATGATTTAAAAGTACAGAAGCGACAAAAAATGGCCAAGAATGTGCAAAAAACGACCAAAAATTAAAAAAAAAGACAAAAAAAACGAACAAAACGACAAAAAGGGAAAAAAACAACAAAAAAAGGACAAAAACGACAAAAAAACAACAAAAACAACCAAAAACGAACAAAAATGACAAAAACAGACAAAAACAAAAAAAGACAAAAACGACAAAAAACAAACAAAAACAAACAAAAATGACAAAAAACGAACAAAAACGACAAAAAACGGACAAAAACAACCAAAAAGGACAAAAATGACAAAAACAACAAAAACGAACAAAATGACAAAAAACAAACAAAAACGAAAAAAAACAACCAAAAACGAACAAAAAACGACAAAAAATAAACAAAAACAACAAAAAAGGACCAAAAAGGACAAAAAACGACCAAAAACGAACAAAAACGAACAAAAACGACAAAAAACAAACAAAAACAACAACAAATGACCAAAAACAAACAAAAGTACCAAATTATAGCATACCAACCTTCCGTTTAAGTTGTAATGTAATTGTGATTACATAGGTTTTATGATGTAATTGAGTTTAGAAGAAACTGATGTAATGTAATCAAACTTGTAATCGCGATTACATTACATCTAATTTTTTTTGTCTAACCAAACACCCGAGTTAGATTGACAACGTAATGCCAATTACATTACGTTGTCCAATCCTGCAAACCAAACGGGCCCTTAATCTTTTTATTTAAGAACTATGAAACAATATATATATATAAGTCAGATTTTGGGTTCTTCAGGTAAACCCGACACATGTACATGAGCCCAACCCGATTTTTTATCTGGCTCAATATTTTAACCCAAATCTGAGCCCAAACCCGAATATCTTCAACTCTAACCCAACCCATTAACGGGTTTACCCGATCGGGCTCAGGTGTAGCCCGTCCGAGTTGCACCCTTAACAAAGTTATCCTATGTAGAATGACCTATGACTTCCAAAAGTTTCCCTAGTAATCAATTCAAACATGCGAGCATTACACAAGTTAAATGTTCTTTAATAGTCCTATCCTGAAAAAGATGATTTTATTTTTATATGGATTAACTTGGAAATATCCTCCAATCTATTTCAAGTTTTAGGGGCATCGACACTACTTCTGCCACATAATTCCTCTAAATAGGTTGGTCCCCATGCTTTTAGAAGAGCAATCAGCTCATTCAATACTTATTATACTAAGAATAAAGTTGAGAATATCAATCAAGGACATTGATTTTTGCCAAAGATCGAAAGACATTCATGAGATGCTACCAAGTGAGTTATCGACCTAATAAGACCAACATTTCAAATAATATCATCCTATAAATATTTAAAATATAAATTTACAATATTGTCTAAACATTGTGAAATACACCTCTTTTACAACATTTTGTAAAGTTTGTTAAATATAACCCTTTTACAATGTTTCTTAAAAGTTGTAAAATGATATAACATACACGACGTTTATATAAAATAGTAAAATCAAAATATTTTACAACATCAAACAAACATTGTAAAATATATAAAAATTTTGCAATATTTGATAAACGTTGTTGAACATGACATTGTTACAATATTTTAAATACGTTGTCAAAATAAATAACTTTGACAACTTTAAATAAACGTTGTCAAAATGAATAAATATTATAATGTTAATAAAATGTTGTTGAAGACAGTAATACACAACTTTTGTGAATGACCATATTGTAGAAGCCTTAGTGTTTGAATATAAATGTTGTTTGCACATGTATTTATAATGTTTTTACCAAAAAGGTTGTAGAAGACCCCCCCTTTTAACAAGGTTTTAGGAAGTGTTGTAGATAGAACGTTGTAAAGGAACTTTTTCTTGTAGTGCTAAGATGTCGAGTTGTAAGGCTTGTCGAGCCCTGATGTCGAATAATCCCACAGAGACTTGACGAAGTGAATCTCATTTTGTATGATCTGGACCATCGTAAGAGGTTTGGACGGTGCTACCTATGGAGTATTAGCTGGCGCTTCTAGAGGAGTAGCATCTTCTCTTGGACCATCACTGTGCAGGTAAGGTATGCCTGACCTGCTCTGTCTAACCATTGCTTCGTTGTCGATAGTTGTGTAGACTGTCATGTGATTTAAATAGATCGACGGGGGTTGTAGACCCATCGCTCTCCTTCTCCAATCTTTGGGCTTCGTCATCTGAGGGGTACGGACGCATAGTAGCATCATCTTCTGATTCCAGAAAGTGCCTA
>JANAVB010037057.1:10000-96614 GCA_029216955.1 Iris pallida
ATGATTTTTATATGATTTTTAAGTATGTTATTGAAGTAGGGGCATAACCGACTAATTAAAAGTTAGAAACCCTAAAACTGTGTTTCGATGTCTCGTGGAACCTGTGTGTGATTGTATGGATCTAAATGGTTCCACGAGAGATTGAATATAATTTTAACACATTACTTTGACTAATTAAGTCGTATCGTAAGTTTCATAAGTAGTGACTTAATCTAGTTATTAATTATCTAGGAGCGTCGGGTTCCGGAGGCGTGGACGCGGGAGCGGCGTTTCATATTTACAGCACGGAATCAGGCAAGATACCTTGCCATTTACTCTATGATTTATATATTCTTATTTTTATTTATTATTTTCAGCATTTCTTATTTGTTGTTATTATAAAATTGTGGGTCCAAGTCACACTTGGGTGCAAGCGACCTTGTCGGTCGTTTTTCTCGCTTTTTATTTATTTTTCTTGCATTGACTTAGTCTAGTGACCACCCTTTTGTTGATGAGGTATTGGTATATCTCATGCGGCCTTGACACATACTTTATCACGTGATGTGAGTCACATGTAGGACACGTACTCGCGTAGTCGACCGGCCACCGATACGTATGAGGCGTACGACGGTTAGTAGTAACTGCCAATAGAATTGAATGCTAGTTGACTTGGCAGTTGCTAGAGGTTTCCATGATTCATAGATGTGACCCTACTAGGCATTGGGTGGGGAGAACAGTTCCTTAACGTATCGGCCACATATGCACTTTCCTATTATTGCCGATTATCTCCACTGGAGATACGGTCCTGGATCCTACCTGATTTCCTGCTGGCCTCTGACATTCGAGGAATGTTATGCTTTGAGGTCCCTGGTATCCTGATGGGAGCATACCTGAGTTCCTGCACCTGAGCCAGAGTACCCATGCGTTGAAGGTTTGTTCTTAACTGTATTTTCACTGTAGAATTGGTAGGCACCCTATTGCACGCATCCCCCTTTTACTCTCTATTATATATCACAGATTATATGGCATGTTCTTTATGTATCTTGTTACATCCCTCTGAGGACCTGGTTATCTCTCCAGGTGTGTGCTTTGTGACTTTTTGTAGGTGTTCTAGCCAAGGCCGTGATCTTCTCCATTTCTTCGAGGATGACTGCTCTTGGTTCGTCTTGCTATTTTATCGATCATTTTCTTGTATATCTTCTTTCCTTTAAATTGGTTGGTAGTAGATTTGTCTCCGCCCAACTACATGTATAAATGATAAATTCTTGAGTTGATTATAATATTATTCTTTATTGTTGTGGATGAGATTTAGTTATCATGGTTTTACTACATTTTACAGCTTATGTATACATACAGGATTCTATACATTGGAGTATACTTCGTATGTATACAGCTAGCATGTTTACGTACTTAGTCCTAAGTATTTTAGGACTGGGGCGTTACATGTTTTTGTGGTAGCCCATACATGTCGAGTTTGTCACTTCGGTTACGTTACTGTACCGATGTGAGCCTGCATATAGGATTAGGATATAGGAATCTCATCCACAAGCTTGACTTCCTCCATTGATTCCAAATCTCGAACTCTCGTCCGATTATCTTGACTTCCTTCTGCTTGATTCCTTTCACGGTAAATCTTATCTTCTTTCGTGCTGAATAGGAAGGTTAGGTGATAACTCATACGAGTATACGTGTTATATTCCTCAATTACTCTATTAGTTGACTTCATAAGTTGAGTAGTATGACTACAACCTACCACCCGTATCCTTGTAACCTAGTATTAAAGTGTAACAGAGTGATAATGAATATATGCTAGTGTAAGAGAGATGTTTACCTAGAATATAGAGATTTCATAGCCCGTACCCATTGGTCAACCAATGCCTGATACAAGAACCAGTAGGACGACGGTATACGCAAGCACACCGGATAAGACTTAGATCCTTGTGAAACTCAAACTATTTATTACTGCTTTCAACGTATTCTCCCGTACTTATACTTTAAACTACCATGAATGACGAAGCTATTTATAGCCTAGTTTTGCAAGCTTATTCTTTGTCGAGCTTGTTCAGGACATATGTATACTGGGGACGCCCACAAGCATATTATCTAATTAGAATCAATGTATTATGGTCTGATCAACCATAGTGCACTTGGTTTGCTCTTCATATGATTATCCCACGTGGATTGATATATAGAGGTACTAGGATCTCATCCGTACTGCATTGACAATTCCTCTTGAATTACACATTCGTCTTTGAATCACGTAATTGTATTCAATGACATCTTTCTTAAACTCTTTATTACTTTTGTCTTTCACCGATTGGAAAGACAAATGCTCATATTTGATAGATAGATAGATACAAAGTATCCCCATGACCATGGTAGTTATATGCACAAGTATAGCAACCATCGGCCAAGCCATATAACTACAACCTTGCCTAAAGTTTCTCGTCCTTCCCTCGACCCTAATACTAATATCGTGACCGTCGAGTCACTTGAGCTTGAAAAATGAGTAAGATCTTACCCTTGGGTAAACCACAAACCTAGGAGACTATCTAATCTCTAGGAATCAATTATTGTGAGTCTCCAAATATTCATCTTGATCCTTGGCTTAACTAGCAACCCGTATGCCTTAACTCAAACCTTACTTGACTAGGCCCCCACAGTTTAGACAGAGAAGGATAGACCAAAACAAGGACAAGCATTGCAAGGACTGTGGTAGACACCCATTCTAAGATTAGAGATTCAGCAGATGTTACTTTAGGTACAAAATTCTATTATTAAAGAAGTGACTTAGTATTAGAACAACACATTCACCAGCTTAGCCAAAATCTGTAGCATGACACCCTGTCATTATGTTGTATTAGTAATCAACAAGTGATGCATGAGCACTACATTCAATACCTCTAGAACCCTTGTGACTATAGTCTGGCAGGTTTGACACAAATAGAAATTCACGACTTAGTAGTTAGGGATCTTTCCCATGACGTGCTTTAGAGTTCGTTATCCCACCGATAGACTCTCGTATACCATGGACAAGCGGGTCATTCCATCTTATCAACTCAGGTACCACTGTACGCGATCATTTCCAAAGGTCAAGGTACGATGTCGTGACTTATTATTACCAAAGGTCAAGGTACGATGTCGCAACTCAAATATTCCTAACCTCATTATTCCTAAAACCATGTCCTAGTCTCTAGAGTGATTAGATTGTAAGCCATTCTTACTTTTAGGAATTTGGGGATCACCGATTGATTGACGTAAATTGGTTCTCACTAGGATGATAAATTAGTGACTCGTGAACTCCCACTTTCTTTTTAGATCTTTTGGTGTCCCTTACCGTGACCTTGATATTTGAAGTGTAATACTAGTTATTACCTTCCAACAAAATTTATATGCAAAACTTAAACGAGTCCACCTTCAAGTAGACATATCATGTCCCACTCAAACACATCTCCTTGGACTCTATTATTATGATATGACTTTCAGGTCAAAAGGGACTAGCGATAACCCTTACCATAACACCGATGTATTTTCGGACTGCAGTTAGAGATCCAACCTTGACTAAAATCTTTTGGCCCAATATATGGTTGTGATCTAGTCGAAGCCCTCTACGCACATGCCACTAGTGTGCCACTCAATAGAGGCCTTGTGTGCTACTTAAACACAAAAGTCACGGAAGGCGCATCTCATGACTTACAGAACCTATTCTACCAACCCGATGGGAAATTTGTCCAACCACTTGAATTTAAACATATTCTACATTACCCTAACCTAATAGGGATGGTTTAAAATTTTATGAAATTTTGTCCAGCCACTATAGATTAAAATCTAAAGTTCATGCAATCAAAGATTGAAGTCCAATTAGGGAACCTACTGAGACTCAGTTAAACCCATCATAGCCCATCGCCATATTGGGACTATAAAACCAAACTTGATGAAATAGGCCCGCACCCCTATTATTTAGGCCCCACCTCTTGGCTCACTAATTCTTCTTCCATACATTTTGTAACTGCATCTCTTTGTAGCCTATGTTATGCATCTCTCGGTACCAACTTGCTTCCGGATATACTTGACCAAGACCTCTCATACTGTCTTGACCAAACATAGTTAATATATGGGCCATATTAAATAGATAATACCTAGACTTCCTATAGGGTCTGTGACTATGATTGGAAATACCTCATACTTCATATACCTCCTTAAAATTTGACCTTCTTAGAAGCCCTATTACTGTGCTTTCCCCGATTAACCAACTTCTATAAGTTGGGTAGAATAATAAACTTAGTATACTCTACCTCTTAGAATGGGATTACAATCGTGACCGTTCTTCCATCTGTATGGAATTTATGAAACGATCTTTTATTTTGCATTTTATATCTCTTTGCTCATGCGTTTAGATAACTACGGTAACAGATTGCAACCTAAATTCTTCAAGTCAGTCATAGAATCATTTTTGTTTAAATCAAGAGCAAAATTTCTGAGGCAAATAGATCGCAAGCATCTCTAAGAAACATAAGATTTTGGAATTAGCAAGTGGTTGGAAATGATTGGTTCCAATTAGACTAAAAATTCAATGGTTCATAACGCCGACCTATATTCGTATCATTTGATACCCTCGACCGTGATTTTGATAATTGAAGCACAACACTAGCCTTTTCCTTTCGAAAAAGTTCACACTCACGAACTAGACTAGTCATGCTACTCAAATGACATAGATGTCCCACACAAACGAACTTTCCAGTGCTCCATTTAAATTACACCACGTGTATGACACATTATTTTCTCAAAACAAACCATAGAGAGCCAAATTCGATCTATTCGATTTTACCCATGCAAATATCGACCCATTCACTTAACTAAACTGAATACTCAAGATCTATGCAAGACGTAGCACACCTATGACGTATTCCTTCCAACAAGCAAGCGCATGCCTCCTACCCCACACCAAACATCATCCCACACATATTAGTCGTTATGACTTAGAGTTTTCAAAACACTTGCCTAATCATATTCTATAGCTTGGGTTCTTTAATTATCATCGATTCTCATCACTTGGCCATAAATTCTTCTTCCCTATGTTTTCAAGCTCACTTCTTAGTTTCCCATGTTAGATGTAGAACGAATCCTTCTGAAATGACACACCTTAGTATATACAAACAAGAGGTCGCTACCAGCTTGTCAGAAGCATGACCCCTAGAGTGACAATGTTTGATTGTAGTAACTTTCTTATAGTTGTTATTGACCAAGAACGTCATGGTGTTATCGAGGCTCACTTAGAATCTAAGACTGCGGTCAGAAGTGTCCATTATTCTCGTGCCCCTCCCTAGAAATTGTCCTCCTCAAAGTCTTGTAATGACGACGATCTTTACGGGTGGCCAACTTCTATAAGTTGGGTAGAGTCTGGAATGAAGCATACCCCATCTTGTAGAATATGAGGTCAATTGGGATTCCTATGACAACCACCCCTCTATCCTTTCAAAAATTGAGCTAAATTTTGACGTACCTACTCTCCCTCCGTACAAAATCTCGCAATTCTTGATATTATGATTATTTTTAATTTCGAGGATAAAATTGTTATAAGTTGGGTAGGAAGTAAAACCCATCATAATTTAAAGGAATATTTAAATTATTTTTAGATTTTATTTAATTCTAATTTATTTTTATCTTATTTATATTATATAAAAGGACTATAGCCATGGTTGAGTTTGAATATGCAAGACGACTAGAAAGTATGGCATGCCTAGCGTAGTCGGGTGCTTTAACTAGCATGCTAGCCATGTTAGGAATGCCAGGGTCATATTGTAATCTCTTGCATGTTAACCATTCAAATTATGGCACAAGTTATATTTTTATTTAATTAATTAGTTAAGAAAGCCTTTATGACTTTTTAGGAGACCCGGTTGCACCAAACCTTCCCAAACCTCTTCCAAGCCAAACCCAACCCTATGTAGGCGTGTTGGACATTAATAAATATTAATAATTACATATTTTTGTATTTAAATTTAGATTTGATTTGAAATTCTATAGATAGAATTAATTAGTTCTATATTAGGAAACACCTTTTTAAATCATCAATCCAATCAATTAGCCAACTCACCAAACAACCAAATCATGCCATAGTGGACCCCCCCACCATAGATTTCGGCCAAACAACCCCCCATGGCCGAATACCCCATAGGAAAAGGATTCCCACTCCTTTTCATACATGCAACCCAATAAAGTCCATATATATACATCAACTTAGCCCAAACCCTATCCCTAACTTAAATCCTCCTTTATTTCCACCTCCATAGCCGACCAACCCTTCTCCTCTCCATAATTTCGGCAGTACTTCACCCCCCATAGCCTCCATACATCATCTCCTCCATTGCACATCTCTCCATCCTTCACAAAAACTCATCTCCTCTATCATACATTCCCGAAACCCCTCAAAACAAATCCTAAAAATTCTATCTTCTCCATCCAACCATCTATAGCCATTGCCAAAAGAGGATTAGCAAGCAAGGATAGGAAGAATGGTTGGAGCTTTGTCGAGTAGAAGTCGTCACAACCTCTCTAGCAAGGACCTTTGGTAAGAAATCTAAATCTTTCCATCTCAAACCCTTATTAAAATTCTGTAGAAATATATTATTAATTATGTAGAAATCATATTTTATGGCTTTTGTTAGGTATAATCATCCATGAAGGTTTCATGAAATATAGGCGTAATATTCATGTGTCGGTAGGATCAAAATTAACCTCATTATGAAGGAACTATGAGTTATTGGTGCCTATTTTCGAAACTAAATTTTATTTGTGTTCATATACATAAATTATTATTTTTAAGTATTTTTCCACGATTTTAGCAACTCAAATCTGGTCGAAAAAATTATAGGTCAAAACTAGCTAATTTCGGGTAACCGGCTGACCTAGAATGTTATAAACTTGTAGTATAACTCAACCCTTATTCCTCTGATATTATTCTATGAAATAAAGTATTTTATTGCTGTTTAAAATATATTTTTAGTTATTTTAGCAATTTTGAGTCATTAACTATGTTCCGGACAAGTTTCGGGTAGACTAGCTGACTTAGTAATCAACCGGTCGTAAATGTCTTTAGAAATATTAATTCTGGAATTTCAGAGATAAATCTGTAGAAAATTAGTTTAAATATTATTTTTATGAGTTTTATATGATTTTTAAGTATGTTATTGAAGTAGGGGCATAACCGACTAATTAAAAGTTAGAAACCCTAAAACTGTGTTTTGATGTCTCGTGGAACCTGTGTGTGATTGTATGGATCTAAATGGTTCCACGAGAGATTTGTAATGCCCCAGTCCCAAAATACGTAGGACTAAAATGTAATCATGCCAGCTGTATACATACGAAGTATATGGACCCTCGTATATATACATAAGCTGTAAAATGCAGTAACGAAGGTACTAAATCTCATCCACAAAGATAATTAATGATATAAAAGCAACTTTGAATTTGTCATGTATACAATCGTTGGGCGGAGACAAATCCACTACCAACAATTAAGGAAAAATACATGGAAAATACAATGAGTTTGGCGGGCGAAGCGAAGACGATCAAGGCGCAATCATCCTCGAAGAATAGTGACAATCATGGCCACGACTAGAACACCTGCGAAAGACAAGAACACACACCTGGCGAGATAACCAGGTCCTCAGAGGGACGTAACAAGATACAATAAACATGCCATATAAATACTGAATATAAAACATGCCACAATCAAAGAAAGTGACAAGACATAATAAGGTAATCTAACCAAACTAAAGTGAACATGCAGTTGAGAAACAATCCTTCGACGCATGAGCCCTGGCTGTAAATGGGATCTGGTATAGTCCCCTCTTGGGCACCAGTGACCTAAGCGTATGACGTTCAAAAACGACAGAGGCCAACCTGAGAGGCTCATACCCGTATCTCCAGCGGAGCTTCCGGGTTACAAGGGAAGTGCAATCGAAGCCCATACGTCAGGTATTGTCCTCCCCACCTAAATGTCCCTACCATGTCGCATCCACGACCATGTTTCCCTACTAACTGCTAAGTCTCCTAACCTGCCTCTATTAGAAGTTAGTCCTAACACATGCATATGGGGGATCAGCCCACACGCAAGAACCTCTATATGCTACTCATCTCACACATCCTCGTGGTACAACTGTGTCAAGAGATATGCAATACACTACAGACGGTAGTCCCTTAACTCTAGGTCCATATGCGATCAAAAGATAAATAACAAGGTACAACTAATATCACCGAGCAGGCAGTAAATCAAGAAATAGAAATAAATGAACAGTGATATGTAATAAAAATGCAGACTGAATATAAACAGTAAATAATGGCAAGGTATCTTGCCTGTTATGTCGCCTGGTGTGGTGCGATAATCCGACAAGTCCAGATTGTCCAATAGCTATGATCAACGTGTAGAGGTCCAAAGCCGCGAGGAAATAGGAACACACGATTATTCAAAATCAATGATAATGATCAAAAAGAAAATTTGCACATTAATATAACTTATTTTTAGAAATTTTTTTATAATTTGGAAACTAAAATTTTATTAGTTAAAATAATGAATATTTGGAAATCTAGAAAATCATTTATAAACTTAGTTTTATTAAAATACACTATTTAGGTAAAAATTTATATTAAGTTTAGATATAAAATTCTACATAAAGTTTTTTTTTAAAAATCCACCTCATAATATAATACATTAGAGCCCAAGCTTAATATAACTTTGTTACAAAAATATATTTTTGTCAAATATAAATTTTGATATAACAATAACACCAATAATAATAATAATAATAATAATAATAATAATAATAATAATAATAATAATAATAATAATAATAGTAATATTAATAACAATAATAATAATCAATACTAATAGATAATAATAATAATAAGAATAATAATAATAATAATGGTGATGATAATATAACTAATAGTAACAAACTTATCCCCTTTTTAAATAATAATAATAATAATAATAATAATAATAATAATAATAATAATTAAATCCTAAAAACCATTACAACAAACCTTTCCCCCAAATCGTAGAAAGAGAGAGAGAGAGCGGGGAAGAAGGGCTTATAGAGGGCTCGGCGGAGGAGCGGCGAATCGACGGCGCGGAGGATGTACGGGAGGTGGAGGAGCCGGGCGGGGGTTTTTCGACGAGCGCGCGCCAGCGAGGAGTTCTGCGGAGGCGCGCGGGGAGAGCTGGCGGGTCAGGGTGACTGGCGGAGGGCAACCGCCTGTACGGCTGCGGAAGGCGGTCTGGAGAGGAGCGCCGCAGGTGGCGACGCTATGGGCTCGGCCGACACTCGAGCGAAGGTCCGAGGTTTTGGCGGTCGGAGGAGGAAAATCGCAGCGGGTTTGGGCACTGGAGGTGGCGACCTTGCGACGGAGGCCGGCCGTGGCACGGCTGACCGGGGACGGCGCGGATGTGCGGATCCGGGTGAGGAGATCGGGGCTCTCGACGACGACGGTCGAGGCTTCAGACGGAGCGGCGGTGCCGACCGCGGTCGTAGCCGAGGTCGTGACGACGGAGCCCTGGCGGCGAGGAGCCCACCTTGGCGCTGTCGTGGACGAGGCGGCCTCACTGAGGTGAGTAGGGTTTAGGGTTTCTCAATTCTTTTTTTGTTCGCGTGATGGTGGTGACGGGGAAACGATTTGGCCGATGGTCGGAGAACTGGGGTGGTGATGCCCGGTGGTGCCCGGTTCGGTGGGGGTACTGACGGTAGTTTGGGGCGGTTGTGTTGTGTGGCAATGGTGATGAGGTGGTGGTGGTGATTGGCAGGACGTGGCCGGAGGTACGGCGGTGGTGCCAGTGGGAACGATGGTGGTGGTGAATATGATGTTGACGACGGCGGGATTCGGGGAGACGAGGATGGTGACGGCAGAACCGTTGTATCCTGCGAGACACGGACGGGGTATCCGGGATTGTCGGATACGGAACGAAAAATATTGTATTTGTAAAGGGGAAAAATATAGTAGAGAAGATGAGGCACAGACACGATGCACCAGTGATGGAAATTTCTGGAGGAGTACCTCTCCTTTTATAGGAGGTGGGAATTCCCAGTTGGATGGGGACTGGAAGTATTTAAATCCCAATTAGATAAATCCCCTATTAATTTAAATCGATTTAAAATACTTCAATTTAATTCAAATCCAATCTAAATAAATTCTATACTTTATTTAAAATATTTTAAATAAAGCCAATAAAATCTTTTGCAATTTAATTTACCATATTTAATCAAATATTAAAATTAACAAATCCCAAATATAATTTTTCATAAATATTAAAATATTGTATTAATTAATTTCAAAAATCAAGATAATTACTTAAATATTAATTTATGAATAGCTTTTATAAATAACAAAATATATTAATAAGCAAATTTTATATTTCGCAAAATATTAAACCATAATTTTCAAATCACAATTTATTTGTAAACGACGAATAAATAACCTTTTTATACAAAATATAAATATTTATCACCTTTGTTTGAACATGTACCTTTCCTATAAAATAAAATTTATAATAAAAATATTTTTCTAACATATGTACCTCGACACATATTCACACTCGTCGAGAAATTACGAAACATAAATCTCGCACGTTACACAAAAATGCGAACTCGTATGCAACGTGTAAATACGAAGTATAAAAATATTTAAAAAAATCGTAGTAGAAATTTAGGGGGTTTATATCCTACCCAACTTAAAAGAATTTCGTCCTCAAAATTTAGGAAAAATTAGGATAGGTAGTTTGAAGGAGATAGAAGCAGTATAATCGATAAGAATTTGATTCATATTGAACAAAGAGGCAATCAATTGTTTGACGAGAATGAAACGACATTTCAATGGCAATATGTCATTTGATCGACTAAAAATTTCGATGGTTTTAGATTTCGATCATGACAATCAATCAATGACTAAGCTCGATCAACCCTAACATTAACCTTAAAAGGGCAACCTCATAAGCAGGTAATAAATTCCTTAATCCTTTAATGTCATCAATATTCGTGTAATCTCTCTTACCATAAATCGTTCTTTCCATTAATTTCTTTCGTACCACGTTCCGTTACCAAAAACCAATATGATTATAATTATATTCTAACTTCCTCTATCTCGTCATAAAATTTCAAAATAGTCTCAAATTTGAATTCCATAATCTCCATTATACTAGCTCACTTTATATTTATCTTCCCAAGTTAAAATTTCTTATAAAATTATAATTCCAAACCTTCAACCCATTGGCCCAAGTAAAAGTTAAAATTTCCTTACTACGATTTGTATTTGTTGGCCAATATACAATGCATCCTTAGGTACCAAGATAAAGTCTGTCTTCAATGTTTGATAAATCTCGAAAACTAACAGTATACCTTCAATCTTCTATCATCATAATTGAAAACTTCCTAAAATATTTATTAGTCTCTCTCAAAAATTTGAATTCAAAAAAAATCTCAATTTCTTGATGGTAGAAATGAAACTCTTCTTAACTTCTTATTCATATTTTTTTTTGATCTTAATCAAAGTATAAAAGTTTCTTTCTTCAACAATTGGTTATCCTTGAAAAATAATATCGTCATATCGTCAACATTGTCTTTATCAAAAATTTGCATCCATAAATTATATATATATATATATATATATATTTGGTTCTTAAACCATCAACACTTTAGAAGATTTTTCCACTCGATTATATAGTTACCTTAAAACAAAATTTGAAATTCGCGAAGTCTATTTATCCTCGAGTGTTTCATCATAACATAATATATCCTCCCTTACTTCATCGATTCGAATTTATCGCACATTTCTATTTATGTCCCATCAGTACCAACTTCATTATTTATCCATGCTGTGGGGTTCTCCAATCTAACTTCTACTAACCCAAGATTGTCATGATCAAATTTTATTTCGCATAATGGAATCATACAAGGAACAAGGTTGCATAAACTACGGTGGAATCATAGTGAAATATAAGTTAAGTAATTGGAAGGGAGAAAAGTAAATGTTGCTAATATTGCATGAAGAGTAAAAAGTGTTATGGGTCTAAGTAAATCAAGATAATACAAGAAAATAAAATGACAAGGGTTAAGCAGTCAAAAAACACAAGGTTAAGCATTTAACGGATTTAGTAGATCGCAATCGGGTCGAAGAATTGAGTCATGATTGAGTCCAAATATATAGTCAAAAGTATATCGGTACCATGGTATAGGTTATAGTTAGTCTTTATGGCCCGAAAGTCGTACCATAAAAATAGAGTACAAGGGGACATGTTTTAGTGGGACATGATATACTTACATGAAGGTGAGCTCGTCTAGGTCTTGCGTGTGAAATTTGTTGGAAGGAAAAGTCTGGTGTTGTGCTCCAAATATTGAACTCACGATAGGAAATGCCAATTGATCAAAATAGAAAGTGGGTTTTCATAAGGTACTAATTAATGCATAAAAATAAAAGGTTAAGGCACAAAATAAGGATAATTTATGAAATCTCGTAGATCAAGTTAAGAAAAGTTAGAGGCGCGGTTTCTAGAGAGAAAATAGTCTCATAGATAAGGGTATGGTCAAGGGAACGACTCTAATCATTTCTAAGTTTCAAACAATTCGACGGTCACAAATAATGATATAGATTTGAGGGAAGGTCGAGTAAGTCAAAAGATATGTTCATCGGTTTGGTCGATGACTAACTATACTTGTGTATATGTAATATCATAATCATAGGGGCATGACAATCTAATGTAGAATACTTCTATCTCACTAGGATGACCTTTCTTGTTTCTTGGTCCTCTACCAATTTGATCTGATCTAAATTTCAAGTTCCTCGAGGTTTCTCAATAAAATTTCCAAGATACTCCGCCACAATTACCAATTATCTTAGACTGTCAAGTTTAATCAAAATTTAAATCTCTAATAAATCTCGAAACAACTCTTGTGTATCGCAAATCGAATAATAACCCCTTTTTTTCCAAATCTTAAACTCAACATTTAATAAGTTTATCCGTCGAAATTCATACTACAAAATGGAACGTTTAAATAACTCCCGAATTTAATTCTATATCCTTCAAATGTGTATATCTATCTTCTAATAAGTCACAACTACTCTACAAAAGTGGGTTTTTTTTTACCAAAATTTAAATATCCATAATCAAGGCTTTAAACTCGAAATCTAAATAACTTTATATATCATAGATCATATGAGCAAATTTTAAATATTTAAATTTTTCCTTCAAAGTCGCCTTCATATCTTCCAAAAATATTTTAAATTTTTTTTTTTTACCATTATCTCTTCAAGCTAAAAATTAAATACTTATAATTCGTAAATCGTAGAATCAATTTAAAACCTCAAGCTCTCTAATAAACCGTAAATCATAAACCCTTCATATTCTCTAGTCGTTTACAAAATCATAACTTATAAAATTTAAACACTTTAACAAATTCGAGATAACTTTAACATATTCAATCCAACTTGAACTTAATCGTAAATCATGTGTCACAATTTAAAGATGTTTTCCAAATCGGTTTCATATCCCAATAAATCATAAACTATTTCACAATTTGCAAAAATCATAAATCATAAATTTATTTTCTCGATCTAGCTATTCTCTTGTGTACACCACCATGTAATAGCAAAATAAAATTCCAACTATCATTTGAAAGTGGTAATATGCTACTACCCAACTTGGATTTAACTAATCCTTAAGAATCATATTTCTAGGAAAATAAATGCATCTACAATTCAAATGAAATCTCTATGCATATTAATTGTCAATGTAACCTTCTAGCCATGTATTTGACCTATGAGCATATACTAGTTTAGTCATCTTTAATAAACACGAAACTAAGAATTTACGGTAGAATGAGTCAAGCAAGATGCAAATCAAGGTGGTCGAACGAGAGTTCGGAATTTGAAGTTTAAGAAAGGAAGTCAAGTAGGTGGATGAGATTCTAAACTCTAATCCTATATTGCAGGTCCGTTTGGTTCAATCATGTAACCGAAACGGTAAACTTGACCTGCATGGGCCACCACAAAAATATGTAACGCCCAGTCCCAAAATACGTAGGACTAAAACGTAATCATGCCAGCTGTATACATACGAAGTATATGGACCCTCGTATATATACATAAGCTGTAAAATGCAGTAACCAAGGTACTAAATCTCATCCATAAAGATAATTAATGATATAAAAGCAACTTTGAATTTGTCATGTATACAATCGTTGGGCGGAGACAAATCCACTACCAACAAGTAAGGAAAAATACATGGAAAATACAATGAGTTTGGCGGGCGAAGTAAAGACAATCAAGGCGCAATCATCCTCGAAGAATAGTGACAATCATGGCCACGACTAGAACACCTGCGAAAGATAAGAACACATACCTGGCGAGATAACCAGGTCCTCAGATGGACGTAACAAGATACAATAAACATGCCATATAAATACTGAATATAAAACATGCCACAATCAAAGAAAGTGACAAGACATAATAAGGTAATCTAACCAAACTAAAGTGAACATGCAGTTGAGAAACAATCCTTCGACGCATGAGCCCTGGCTGTAAATGGGATCTGGTATAGTCCCCTCTTGGGCACCAGTGACCTAAGCGCATAACGTTCAAAAATGACAGTGGCCAACCTGAGAGGCTCATACCCGTATCTCCAGCGGAGCTTCCGGATTACAAGGGAAGTGCAATCGAAGCCCATACGTCAGGTATTGTCCTCCCCACCCAAATGTCCCTACCATGTCGCATCCACGACCATGTTTCCCTATTAACTGCTAAGTCTCCTAACCTGTCTCTATTAGCAGTTAGTCCTAACGCATGCACATGGGGGATCAGCCCACACGCAAGAACCTCTATATGCTACTCATCTCACACATCCTCGTGGTACAACTGTGTCAAGGGATATGCAATATACTACAGACGATAGTCCCTTAACTCTAGGTCCATATGCGATCAAAGGATAAATAACAAGGTACAGCTAATATCATCGAGCAGGCAGTAAATCAAGAACTGGAAATAAATGAACAGTGATATGTAATAAAAATACAGATTGAATATAAACAGTAAATAATGGCAAGGTATCTTGCCTGTTATGTCTCCTGGTGTGGTGCGATAATCCGACAAGTCCAGATTGTCCAATAGCTATGATCAACGTGTAGAGGTCCAAAGCCGCGAGGAAATAGGAACACACGATTATTCAAGATCAATGATAATGATCAAAAAGAAAATTTTCACATTAATATAACTTATTTTTAGAAAATTATTTATAATTTGGAAACTAAAATTTTATTAGTTAAAATAATGAATATTTGGAAATCTAGAAAATCATTTGAAAACTTAGTTTTATTAAAATACACTATTTAGGTAAAAATTTATATTAAGTTTAGATATAAAATTCTACATAAAGTTTTTTTTTTAAAATCCACCTCATAATATAATACTTTAGAGCCCAAGCTTAATATAACTTTGTTACAAAAATATATTTTTGTCAAATATAAATTTTGATATAACAATAACACCAATAATAATAATAGTAATAATAATAATAATAATAATAATAATAATAATAATAATAATAATAATAACAATAATAGTAATATTAATATTAATAACAATAATAATAAATACTAATAGATAATAATAATAAGAATAATAATAATAATAATAATGGTGATGATAATATAACTAATAGAAACAAACTTATCCCCTTTTTAAATAATAATAATAATAATAATAATAATAATAATAATAATCAAATCCTAAAAACCATTACAGCAAACCTTTCCCCCAAATCGTAGAAAGAGAGAGAGAGAGCGGGGAAGAAGGGCTTACAGAGGGCTCGGCGGAGAAGCGATGAATCGACGGCGCGGAGGATGTGCGGGAGGCGGAGGAGCCGGGCGGGGGTTTTTCGGCGAGCGTGCGCCAGCGAGGAGATCTGCGGAGGCGCGCGGGCAGAGCCGGCGGGTCAGGGTGACTGGCGGAGGGCGACCGCCTGTACGGCTGTGGGAGGCGATCTGGAGAGGAGCGCCGGAGGTGGCGACGCTGTGGGCTCGGCCGGCGTAGTCACTCGAGCGGAGGTCCAGGGTTTTGGCGGTCGGAGGGGAAAAATCGCGGTGGGTTTAGGCGCTGGAGGCGGCGACCTTGCGGCAGAGGCCGACCGTGGCACGGCTGACCGGGGACGGCACGGATGTGCGGATCCGGGTGAGGAGATCGGGGCTCTCGACGACGACGATCGAGGCTTCAGGCGGAGCGGCGGTGCCGGCCGCGATCATGGCCGAGGTCATGACGGCGGAGCCCTGGCGGCGAGGAGCCCACCGTGGCGCTATCGTGGACGAGGCGGCCTCACTGAGGTGAGTAGGGTTTAGGGTTTCTCAATTTTTTTTTGTTCGCGTGATGGTGGTGACGGGAAAACGATTTGGCCGATGGTCGGAGAACTGGGGTGGTGATGCCCGATGGTGCCCGGTTCGGTGGGGGTACTGACGGTTGTTTGGGGCGGTTGTGTTGTGTGGCAATGGTGATGAGATGGTGGTGGTGATTGGCAGGACGTGGCCGGAGGTACGGCGGTGGTGCCGGTGGGAACGATGGTGGTGGTGAAGATGATGATGGCGACAGCGGGATTCAGGGAGACGAGGATGGTGACGGCAGAACCGTCGTGTCCTGCGAGACACGGACGGGGTATCCGGGATTGTCGGATACGGAACGAAAAATATTGTATTTGTAAAGGGGAAAAATATAGTGGAGAAGATGAGGCACAGACACGATGCACCTGTGATGGAAATTTCTGGAGGAGTACCTCTCCTTTTATAGGAGGTGGAAATTCCCAGTTGGATAGGGACTGGAAGTATTTAAATCCCAATTAGATAAATCCCCTATTAATTTAAATCGATTTAAAATACTTCAATTTAATTCAAATCCAATCTAAATAAATTCTATACTTTATTTAAAATATTTTAAATAAAGCCAATAAAATCTTTTGCAATTTAATTTACCATATTTAATCAAATATTAAAATTAACAAATCCCAAATATCATTTTTCATAAATATTAAAATATTATATTAATTAATTTCGAGAATCAAGATAATTACTTAAATATTAATTTATGAACTAGCTTTTATAAATAACAAAATATATTAATAAGCAAATTTTATATTTTGCAAAATATTAAACCATAATTTTCAAATCACAATTTATTTGTAAACGATGAATAAATAACCTTTTTATTCAAAATATAAATATTTATCACCTTTGTTTGAACATGTACCTTTCCTATAAAATAAAATTTATAATTAAAATATTTTTCTAACATATGTACCTCGACACATATTCACACTCGTCGAGAAATTATGAAACGTAAATCTCACACGTTACGCAAAAATGCGAACTCGTATGCAATGTGTAAATACGAAGTATAAAAATATTTAAAAAATCGTAGTAGAAATTTATGGGGTTTACAAGATTGAATATAATTTTAACACATTACTTTGACTAATTAAGTCGTATCGTAAGTTTCATAAGTAGTGACTTAATCTAGTTAATTAATTATATAGGAGCGTCGGGTTCCGGAGGCATGGACGCGGGAGCGGCGTTTCATATTTACAGCACGGAATAAGGCAAGATACATTGCCATTTACTCTGTGATTTACATATTCTTATTTTTAGTTGTTATTTTCAGCATTTCTTATTTGTTATTATAAAACTGTGCGTCCAAGTCACACTTGGGTGCAAGTGACCTTGTCGGTCGTTTTTCTCATTTTTTATTTATTTTTCTTGCATTGACTTAGTCTAGTGACCACCCCTTTGTTGATGAGGTATTGGTATATCTCATGCGGCCTTGACACATACTTTATCACGTGATATGAGTCACATGTAGGACACGTACTCGTGTAGTCGGCCGACCACCGATACGTATGAGGCGTGCGACGGTTAGTAGTAACTGCCAATAGAATTGTATGCTAGTAGACTTGGCAGTTGCTAGAGGTTTCTATGAGTCATGGATGTGACCCTACTAGGCATTGGATGGGGAGAATAGTTCCTTAATGTATGGGCCACGTATGCACTTTCCTATTATTGCCGGTTATCTCCACTGAATAAGATTTAGTTATCATAGTTTTACTGCATTTTATAGCTTATATATACATACGGGGTTCTATACATTGTAGTATACTTCGTATGTATACAGCTGTCATGTTTACGTACTTAGTCCTAAGTATTTTGGGACTGGAGCATTACAATATATATATATATATATATATATATATATATATATATATATATATATATATATATATATAATATATAGTGTAAAGCCAAGGTAATGTGTATTACCTTGAAATATTGGCATATATGGTGGAATTGTAAATAGGTAAGGTATGAGTACATGTGTGTGGTATAGGTAATGGTTAGGTAAAAGGTAAATGCCTTTGATATGTGCATAGATATTGGTAAAGGGTAAATATTAAGGTATTGGACCATATGAGTTCGTATGCTTGTAGGGACAAGTTTCCCTATTCCTATGTAGTATAGACCTAGAAACCTAAAAGTGACCTAGATTTGACTAGTGTTGACTAGTTCGACACTAAAAGTTAACCCTTTAGGTAGTCTGACCTAGTTTGAATTTCATGACCTACAATTGACCTAGAAATCATATTTCAATTTAGATATCAATGTTTAGCACATTGAAACACCAATTGACATTGATATTTCATATTTAGTTCTTTGTGACTCTACTTTGGACATCGATCCACACCCATTGCTCAGGACCACAGGCGAGTACATTCTCTGACAGTTTTTGTTATCTTGATGATCTCTATAATATCAGTTTGTAGTGTTATACTTGATTCCTTACATGAGGATACGCGGATTATTATATCTTGGATCCCGTCTTCTTTTAAAGAGCAATGAATGGCCGCTCCCTAATGAACGACTCCCTCTTAATTGCCACCGTTACTTGGGGAATTTTAAGGGGTCCTAAGATAGTCTAGAACTTAGTCGAACGAACTTTATTTAATCATGTTCATCGTGCTGAGTCCTAGGTTCATCCCATCAATATGGGAACTTTTACCGTCGGCTATGTGGCCTGCGTTTTGGACCACTCCCGCCCTATATAAAGGGGGAGTTCCTTCTGAAGAGTCATGACTTCTTCTTCTTCTTCTTGTCCTTCAACTCCATGCTGGATCCAGACTTAGCTTCGAGCGGCTGTTGGCCTTGCCTAGGTCGGATCTTGGTTGAGGATTCTTTTATTCAAAGGGGCTATGCCTTCGTAGAAGAACTGTTAATGAGCCTCGAAACGTGTTGGAACACTTCTCATAAGGAGTTCAAACCTGGGTGACTCCTTGGAGGTCTTCGAGGTCCTAACGGCCTAGCTTGTGGGTGGATGGCCAACCCTGAGAGCCACAGGTTTGTTTGCCATTAAAATCATTGAGTTGGAATTTTAATTACAAACAGAACAGTGTTACAATATAAGACTTAGATGTAGTCCTAGGAGTACACTTTTGTTTTATATCTGGTCCTGTGTCGATGGAGCGAGTGGTAATGCGTTGACAATCTGACGATGATTTTTGGTTCTCTGAAGGTCTGGGTTGCTCTGGATGCCGGAGCTTGCGGAGGGGAAGAAGACGTTGAGTGTCTCTTTCGATCTCTGTGAGTGGACATGCACCTCTGTAACTCTGATGATCTCGTTATATATGTCTCTGTCTGTGTGTTATAATGAAGGAATGATCCTTCTATTTATAGATTGCAGGCTGGCTGCTCATGTGCGTATATATCGGATGCGCCTGGTCGTAGAAACGCCACGTGGCTGGAACTGAGGGAGGTGCGTGGACGATGCACTCTGATTTGAGGATTGAATCCTTCCTGTTGCGCCTGTGGGCTGCGGAAGAGCCGACACATGGCAGCTGAGAGCATTCTTCAGTTGCTGAGATCTTGGGTGGTTGGTACCCCTTCGTGGACTGAACTGAGTCAAAGGACACGTGGCGCATGTCCGTAGCTCAAAGATCTCGAATTTGGTGGAGAGTGATCTAACAGGATGCGCCTAGGATTGGGCGCATAGGGAGGACTTTAGCTGTTGTCTTTAGGGATCAAAAGCGAGTTCAAGCGCATGGCTTTGGGGTGCATGCAAAGATTTGGGCGCATGGCTGTGGTGTCGCATGCGCTTTGGTTGGCCACGTGGCAAGGCAGGACCAAACGAAATGATGTGTTGATGTCATCGACCCCTCGTCTTCTAATAAGGACTCTTCGGGGGACGTGTTGCCGCCTCTGTCATGTGGCATTAAATGCTCGATGTGACAGGCATATGGGCTTCTGTCCAGCCTGTCATTCAGCATTAAATGCTTCGGATCGTGAGCGCATGGGCTCACGATCTCTGTTTTGGGCGCATCAGAAGGAGGCACAGGGATCTGCCACACGACGCATCTACCAAGGCCCGACTGTTAGGTTCCCAATATTTTGATTGTGCATGTTGACTAGGTTGATTTTGAAAAGACATTCATTCCATAAATGTACATTCATTGCATAGAATTCGAAGAGTCTGCCACTTGGCACATGGGTTTGATTTGCCCGGCCTATAAATAGCAGCAAGGAGAGAGTTTGTTTCATTCTCTCCCGTCTTCCCGAAAGGAGATGAACTTCTTCGTTCGAGTACATTCCGTTGACAAGACGCTCCCGAGGGTGAAGATGCGTCGAGTTGTCTTCGTACACACACTCGTGAAGGTGACTGTTACATCCAAAAGTCGGGATCGCGGGGTCCCAATGCAAACCGAAGGTGCCTGTTGCATCCAAATATCGGGATGTTCGAGTCCCGTCTTCGTTATGCTGGAAGAGCCACAGATCGAAATTATGGTGCATCCATCTTCCTTGGGCTTTGGAAAGCTCTTCCTCCTACTAGAGTGGGGTTGGTTGCCCACCCTTGTTATGCTCAATAAATGCTTCATTAGCCGAAGCACTTGATCGGGTCGAAGTAGAGTGCATATGCGGAGACTTTATGATGCGCCTAACTGAGATGCTGAAGAGACGCGCCTGACTGAGACGCTGAAGAGACGCGCCTGACTGAGACGCTGAAGAGATGTGCCTGACTGAGACGCTGAAGAGACGCGCCTGACGGGTGATGCGCCTGGCATAGGGTGCATGGCAGTTGCTGCGCCTGGCTGTAGTTATAGGATCTTTCTTTTTATAGAAGTTCTCTTTTGTAAAGCCTTTCTTTAGACATGTAATAGACTTTTATATGAAATAAAAATCTTCTTTTGATGTGATGCTGTCTTTTGTTGTGCCAAGTACTTCATTTGAGCTCCCTGGCGTATGTTTGAGTCTAGTCACGTAGTGTTAAGCGCATAGGAATTCTGGCCTATAGATACGCCTGAAATTTCATGCTTCAACAAGACCCCCTTCAAAGTTTTCAAAACTTTTCATCAAGTTTTGGAATACTTAGAATAAGAAGCATGGTGGTATCTTCATTGGGGCACATGACTGTTCGGGGCACATGATTGCTCCGCGCATCTATGATGAGGCGCACGCTCCTCTCAGTTTTAAATGCCAATGATAACGCTTCGAAATAAACAAAAAGATTAATGATGATCTTTTGGATATCTGCAGTTATCATTTTACAGAACCCCAAGCGGCGGCTGACGTCACCCTTCATTGGTTCACGCGTTTGACCAAGCCTATATATAGGTGTCTGATGGAGAGAGAGTCTTTCTTCTTTGTTTTCTTCTTCTTCTTTGTGTCTTTAAGAAATTCTCCCAAAGCTTTGAAGAATGGCCCTCCAAGACTCCTCGCGGTGGCGCTGGCCGAGGGCGAAGCAAAGGAAAAGAGCCTGCGGAGGTCGACGTTGATGATGTCCCCATGACGCCCGTCGACGTTCGGCCGACGATGATTGTTGGGTTTGTCATTCTTTGCCGTACCTTTCTGTACTTAAGCAAAAAAAATTTAGAACTCACATATGCTGATGCGCATGGACCTCGTGTCCTGATGATGTGCTGAAGCTTCTTGCTGACGCGCATGGACTTCGAGTCCTGATGATGTGCTGAAGCTTCTTGCTGATGCACATGGACTTCGAGTCCTGATGATATGTTGAAGCTTCTTTTTAGATGCGCCTGAGCCTTGGTTCAGAGTGTGCGCTTCTGATGAGAACGCGGCTCAGATATTTTATTGTTTTAACATTTCTGAGTCTTTGTCATCTTTTCCTGACCGCCAGTTTCGATGTCCGTCCCGCTTTTGAACGAAGTACTTCTAGACGCTGCTCTATGTCAGATGGGAGTTGACTATAACGAGGAGGTAATAAATCCTGTCCGAGCTGCCATCATGCTGGATCAGCCTCCTGAGAGAATGACCCAAATCTGGGAACAATAGTATGTGTTCCTCCAACAGATGATGGAGCATGGCAGTTTAAAATCAGTCGTTTCTGATAATGTGACTTTTTTAAAGCCTGAGTTCCTGTTTGGGGATCACCTCACTTCTACTGAACGAAGGTGTTGAGGATCAAAGAAGATTGGTTGTTCTCAGCCAAATGGGTGCACATGTTCATTAAGCAGCTCGAGCGTCAATGGCCTTTGACAGCTTTCTGTCGTCTTGCTTCCAAGAGGAGGATGACATGGGAGCTAACCCTGTCTCAGGGGGGAGCGGTGGCGGGCACCATCAGGATCGATGCTACCTCAAACTAGAGGGATACTTTGGTTGCCACGCGGGCTGGGTCTTCTATCACCTGGCGAACTCTGCGTCCTGGGAGTATTTATAGTGACGTCCCTGCCGATACTTTTGCCTTTGGTGCTTCGACTTTCGTTAATCGTATGCTGTCATCGAAGCGGTCGTACTCGAAGGGTGAATTTCGGGTAGAGGGTTGGTGTTATTATGTATCCAAGTGGGACAGGCTGACACTCTGGGTTCTGACGAAGTTTCGAACCGAACTCAGGGAGATTGGGCTGTCTACCGCTATCCGTGCCACCTAGGCGGGCGTCGACATCAACAAGCATATGTTCCTTGTGCTCTTGGAGATGTTTAATAACCAGACCGGGACCTTCTTCACTCCGATGGGGGAACTAGGACTTGCACTTCATAAAATGAATGAGGTGTCAAGGCTTCCTTGGGGATCAGAACCCTATGAGAAGTACTTCCCGACTAACGAGGAGTTCCAAGCCCTGGGGGACAAAGAAGAGGAGATGATGGCTGTCTTCAAAGAAGTGGCGAGTCATCACTATTATATGCAGAAGAAGGATAAGGGCGGGGCGCAGCCCCATGTGATTGCTTGGAGGGATTATGTCTTTGAGCAAGACAAGGAGGATTCCTCTCGGTTCACGACTCCGCCAGCTCTCTCCAGTACTGAGGTGCTCTCTGAAATGAGCAGACTAAATGAGAAGAGTCCCCGCAAAAATGAGGACCGAGAGTCGGACGAGCGTTTCTATAGCTGTTTCTGGCACCATACTCATCGGATGTCGTCCAAAGCAGTATTAGCTGCTTATCTGATGATTTGGCTCCGGGATTACGTCTTTTCAGACGGGTCAGGCTCTGTGGAGAGGGTGACCCGAAACCTAATCCTGCCAGCTGTGAAGTTGGTTTTTGGCCGTCGCATGGCTCTACTCCCCGCGATGGTGTGTAACCTGCTATGAGGTTTACAAGAATTCGCGGGTAACGTCATTCATGAACGAGGTAAGAATGACAACTTTCCCCGTGCCGAACTGCTGTTTCATTATCTGATGGGGTGGTTGATTTTGCACCATCCCAACGTGATGAGTCCGGGCCAGAAAGAAGATCACGTGGCCGGAGATACATTCCTCCGCCGCTTCTACCAGAGGAAATGGCTGCATACTGGCGTTCCTGTTTGTAGGAAAGTTTTATCCTAGCTTCAGGGATGGAAGATTACCAAGTTGGTCCCATCTTTACAGGCTTCGAGGCTAACAAAGATTTAGCAGATTCGGGTGAATATGCAACAACTCTGCCTCCGTGGGGATTCTGTTGGTTACAAAGCATCCGGTCGTCCCATTTGGTGTACCGAAATAGGAACTAGTGTTACCTGGAACGGTACTTGTCGAGCCATTTTGCACGTCAATTCGGCTATGCTCAATTGATGTTGGGAAACCCCAGTACTAGCCTGGGGTATACTGAGAGTCTGTTGGACGGGGCACGAGCTTGGCATTACTACAATGCCGGATGCACCGGAGCTCGCTTTACCATGCCAGTTCTGAATCCACGGCCACCGATTCTTTTCTCAGCCGCCAAATTTTATTGTGTTATGAACACCGTATCCCCTGGATATGATAGGAAGACTAGTTTCATTGTCGGTACCCAATTAGAGGCGACTGGGAACATATTGGCGAAGGCTCGATTGTACCGCCCGCCAGAGGTTGGTTACCGAGATACCCTTGCCGTATCCTCAGGGGGTACTCAGGCAGAGCCCTCGACTGATCACCCGAAGAGACGTGCCGACACGGAGGCCGGTTCTTCTGCGCCAAAGAGGCAGAGGAAAGCAGTATCACCGGTAGTGTCAACAGAATCAGATCCTGTAGAGGTAAGGACGTCCCACATAGTCTGGTTCATTTTACCATTCTTGTGACATATGCCTTCTTTTTGTAGGAGCCGCTGAAGAGGAGACCCCGAGCTTCGAAACCGGGTGCTAGCAGACCGAAGTTGGTGGCGGGCTCATCTGATGAGCGCATTCCGTCGATTGTCATGTCTCCCGTGGAGGAGAACCCTGATAATGTCGCTTCTGTAGAGATTTTAGTATCTCCGGACTGTGCTGAAGGGGAAGTTAAAGGTACAGCTGTTCCCGGGATAGTACAAGCTGCCGTGGGGGCCTCTGGTATCGAGGTCCCAGCAAAAGCTGTGCTTCCGGATGAGGATGAGGAATGGAGTTCGTCTTCTTTGGATGACGTTCCTCCAGAGATCCCTGAGCCTGCAGTAGGGGCAACAGGCACGGTTGTAACAGAGGAGAGGACTGATTCCTCTCCTCATCATAATGAAGAGAGGTCGACTACACAGTTGTCGAGCCCTACCCCAGACCCAGCATTGGAAGCCGAGCTGGCTGTCGTCCAGGAGGTACTGGCAGACTCTATTCCCGTGGAGGGATTTGATGAGGGGGGCGAGACTCGTCTGTCGAGCCCTATTCCAGAGGAAATACCGAGTCAGGAAATGGGTGTTGACCCTGCTGTCTTGCCGAAGGAGGAAGGCTCTGTGCTGGCTGCAGGTAGTGTCTTGGAGGCGGGGGAGACAACTCCAGACGTCGGTGGTCCCTCCGAGATTGAAAAGGGTAAGGGTTTGCTGGTGCAAGAACCCTCTATTGTTCGTCCTACTTGGGGGACGATATCGACACCCCATTTGGCTCCTTCCGTCCTCTTGGCTCCTCAGGCTAGCAGCGAAGTTCAAGTCCCCGACGAGGGAGGGTCCGCTGATGTTGAGGTTCCAGTCTTACAGATTGAGGTTGGTAGGTCTTTTTCAGGTCCACCATCCATAGTAGCTTCTCCAACTCCTTCTATGACGCCTCAAGTGTTGGCTGATACGGATGAGTATGTGCAGTTTGCTGTCGAGGCAGTGTATAAGATGCTGCAGAAAGGCGTATCGACAGTGCTGAATACGAACGAGAGTTTCGCGACGGCGAAAGCCATGGCGCTCCCTTACATTGGTCTGATACGTTTCCACCGGGGCCATGATCATATGGCTGAGATTCTGGAGGCGTCGGTGGCTGAGCTTGACCAGCATCTTTTCGAACTTCAGAGTATTCGGCGGAATGACTTTTCTGCTCTGATAGAAGCAAAAAAGAAGAAATTGATAGCTGAAGTTGAGTCGTCTTATCAGGCCATGGTGGCCATCTAGGACCGCGAGGTGGCCGATGCTGAGGCTGCGGTGGAGAGACTATCTCAGTCCATGCAGGAGAAGGTGGAGCTGCGGGCCTCATTGGATGCTAGTATAGCGGAGGTTACTGCCAAGATTCACCTCCTTGAAGACCAGCGAGCCCAACTTTTGTTAGATGCTGAGCGAGCCCAGGCTGAGCACGTAGCATCCAAGGAGGAAGAAGCAGCTTTTACCTGCCATATTCTTTCTTTGACCTGCCAGCAGCAAGATTTAGACGCTAAGTACGAGAATGATACTGCTCCTGAGGCTGTGGAGGTGATACGTCAAGAAGCTGAACGCCGAGTCTTGGTGACTGTAGGGACTTGGGCTGAAAACTTGAAGCATCGGATCGAAGAGCTTTCTGCCAATCCCAGTGATGCTTAGGGATTGTAGTCTCTTCTTCTTCTTTTTTTCTTTTTTGGCAACTTTGATGGCGATGTAATCCTTTACTTTTGAATGCAAAATAAAGAATTTTCTAGTGTGTTCATCTTTACTGTCATGAACTAGTGACTTATGTGGACCTATTATCTTTTGTGCACCTTGGTTTTTAGGTACAGATAATAAGTTTGAGAGGACCAACATGTTTGCTCAGAGGTAATGTGGACGTGACAAATATGGGGTTCAAATGACGGAATCTTCCTACTCATAGGTGTTATGGACGTGGTAGGAGTGACTCTGTGGGGATATACGGAACTACTCAGAGGTAATATGGACATGGAATTTCTGCGATCGATGTACGGCAACGCAGGGGTTGTCTGTACAAGATGTTTACTCAGAGGTGATATGGACATGGTCAACATGATAAGTAGCACAATCCTACGTAGTGTAAGATTCTACTTTGCATGGTGTAGAGGAGCAACTCGAAGGAAATGTGGACGTGGTTGTTCTTCTACTGAGGCTAGAATGCCACGGAACAACTGGGTTCCGAAAGCATAAGATTTTGTGAAAGGGAAGTGTATGTGAGCTCTGATGATCAGGTCCACAGACTCCCTTGCTGGGTAAAAATGGAAGTACATATCTGAAAGATGTCAAGAGTAGTACTTCTTTAGGAACTTGTCGTTGATGGGCATCATAAACAAGTCTCCGTTTGGTCGGGCGAGGCGGTAAGCACCGTTTGAGTATACCATCTCTATGATGAAAGGTCCCACCCACTTGGGCTCGAACTTTTCTGGTGTTTTGTGAGTCAACACCATCGGCCTCCTGACTGCCAGGACCAGGTCACCTATTTGGAAAGTCCTCTGCTTGACCTTTTTGTTGAAAGCATGTGATATACGGGCTTAATAGAGTTCAATACGCTGTTGCGCTAGGAGGCGTTTTTCGTTAAGTACCTCCAATTCTTGCAGACGACGACACTGATTGTCTTCTTCTGTCAATTGGTTTGTGATCGCTACACGGAGTGAGGGTATCTGGATCTCGAGATGCAGTACCGCTTCGCTCCCGTAGACTAAGGAGAATGGTGTGTTGCCCGTCGAAGTCCGTACCGTTGTACGGTAGGCCCAAAGGCATTCGCCGAGCTTTTCGTCCCAGTCGCGTTTGTTGGATGACACGACCTTTTTAAGTAGCCTGACGATAGTCTTGTTAAAAGCCTCGGCCAATCCGTTCGCTGCCGGATTGTAGGCGGTTGATGCCACATTCTGGATACGATTCTTGTCACAGAATCTGCTGAAAACATGGCTGATGAACTGTGGACCATTATTGTGGATAATCCTACGGGGTACCCCAAAACGGTAGATGACATGATGCTTGATGAAGCTGATCACCCTAGAGCTTTTCACTTCCGTCAGTGGAACTGCTTCTGCCCATTTGGAGAAGTAGTCGGTGATGGCTAGGATGAAGCGGTGTCCCCTCGATGAAGGAGGGGTGATAGGTCCCAAAATGTCCATGTCCCAAGCTTCAAAGGGCCAGAAAGTGACCGTAGGATGTAGTGGTTCTGATGGTGTATGGATAAAGTCGACGTGAAGCTGGCAAGCATGGCACTTTTTAGCATAGTCGACGACGTCGGCTGCCATGGTTGGCCAGTAGTAACCCATGCATCGCAATCGATCATGCAACTTAGGGCCGGGTTGATGAGCCCCGCAAGTCCCGTCATGAGCTTCCCGAAGGGCTTCGGCTGCTTCTTTGTTAGATAGACATCGAAGGAGAAGTCCATCATAGGAACGTCGGTACAGTGTTTTAGTAGCTGTATCATAATAAAACCGAAGGGAACGCCTTCTGACCGAGACGGCTTTTTTCGGGTCTTCTGGGAGAATTCCATAAACAGCAAAATCGATAAATGGGAACCTCCAGTCTCGGACATTAACACCGGTACTTGTCATCATGGCATGGGACCTTTGTGATCATAGGTTGTTTTTAGGACAGACCAAGTCTCGACCAATTATCGTAACGTAGTATTGAGTCCCGAGGGGTGCTGCTAATGAAGCTGCGAGGCCGGCCAGAGCGTCAGCCTCCAAGTTTTGTAGCTAAGGTACGTGTTCTATGAAGAACTTAGTGAAGGTTGAGATAATATTCAATGCAGCTTCATGGTAAAAAAATAGATCTTTATGACGAACTTCGTACTGCCCTTGTATTTGATTAACGACGAGTTTTGAGTCGCCATAAGCTTCCAAATGATCCACCCCCAGCTGTTGTGCCAACTGGAGTCCCATGATGAGAGCGTTGTACTTGACAACATTGTTGGAGCACGGCTTTGAAAGGGAGTAAGCACGCTGGATGACCAGCTAATCGGGGAAGACTAAGACCACCCCCATGCCGACGATGATTTGGCCTTTGGGGCCTGTTCTCGAAGCACCATCAAAAAACACCCGCCAGACGAAGTTTTCTTCGATGACGTTTGATTCTTAGACCTCATCTGGGATGTCTTCATAGAGTCTGGAGGACTCTAGGATGGGGTGCGCGACTAAAAAGTCGGCTAGAGCTTGGCCCTTGACAGCTTTTTGTGGAACAAATACCATGTTATACAGCGTCAACAGGATTGCACATGTAGCTAGTCGGGAGTTCAATAATCCTGGCTTCGTCATGAGAACCCTGAGTGGATTGACTCGAGAGATGACATGAATTGTCTGGCCCGAAACGTAATGGAGAGCCTTCTAGATGGCGAACACCAAAGCCAAACATTCCTTTTCGACGGGGTTGTACCGGTGTTCAACCCCAATTATTGTCCTACTAAGGTAGTAGATAGCTTGCTCGTAGCCTGCATCGTTGTTCTGAGCCAACAAAGCGCCGAGGGAATGATCCATGGCACGGACGTAGAGGAGAAATGGTTTGCCTGCGACGGGTGCCACCAGGACTGGCGGGCTCGTCAGGTAAGCTTTGATATCATCGAAAGCTTTCTGGCATTCTTCTGTCCAGACTTAGGAGACTCCCTTCTTCATGAGCTGGGTGAATGGTAGACATTTTCCGGAAAGGTTTGTTATAAACCTTCGGATGTATGCAAGACGCCCTTGCAGGCCTCGAAGTTCTCGAAGGTTCTTCGGAGGGTCCATGTCAAGGATGGCTTTGGTCTTCTCGGGGTTGACATGAATGCCTTTCGCCGTGATAATGAAGCCCAAGAACTTTCTGCTAGAAACCCCAAGAAAGGATTTAGCGGGATTTATCTTGAGTTGATGCGCTCGCATGAGATCGAAGACTGTCTTTAGGTCTTGTAAGTGATCATCTTTGAGACGGCTCTTGACGACGATATCATCAACATAGCATTCAACTGTTTTGCGTAGAAGTTGACGGAAGATGGTACTCATAGCTCGTTGGTACGTAGCACCAGCGTTCTTCAAACCAAAGGGCATCACTGTATAGCAGAAAACCCCTTTCGGAGTCCTGAATGACGTGTGTTTTACGTCATTGGGGAACATTTTGATCTAGTTGTAGCCTGAATACCCGCCCATGAAAGACATACGTTCGAAGCCACATGTATTGTCGATCATCACATCAGTAATTGGAAGTGGGAATTCATCTTTCGGGCAAGCAGTATTGAGATCTCTGAAGTCGATACAGACTCGTATCTTCCCATTCTTCTCGGTGACAGGGACGACATTGGCCACCCAATCTGGATGTTGTTCTTCACGAATGAACCCACTGCTCAGGAGTATGTCCACCTCTTGATCGATAGCATTCATAATGTCAGGACGAAAACGTCATTGTTACTGTTTTATAGGCTTAGCATCAGGTAAGATGTTAAGTCTATACATCGCGATTTAGGGATCAAGTCCCGGCATGTCTTCGTAGCTCCAGGCGAAGACGTCGATATATTCTTTGGCCAATTGGACTAAAGACTCCCGGTCTCTTCTCTTTATACTTCTGCTGATGAAGATAGGTTTGGAAGGAGACCCATCCCCAAGGTCGATCTGCTCGACTTCGTCTTCGGTAGGGGGTTCGCGTAATTCAAAACAAGACTCTCACTGTGCTCCTAGACGTTGAGCCCAAGGTTCTTCTTCAAAGTATTCCGACATTTGGTCATCACCTTCATCCTCTCGAGATTGTGCAGATGCCATATTGACTGATAGTACCTTCCTGAAGACTGTGCCTATACTGGTATCGAAATCCCAAGTTGATGCTTCAGATGAATGAGAGTGTTCCACTTCTTCTGCCTCTGAACTCTCTGGAGTTGCCGGCGGCGTGACATAGCCCACCTCCCGTCGAGTACGATGATAGTAGTCCTACGGCTTTCCTTCAGGTGTTGGGAGTCGAAGGGGAAGACGCCGGCCTTTGCCGTATTTCAGGCCCTTGTTGCTTTTCAGATCATAACCCATCTTTTGGATGAGGTACTTTGCCTTGTCCGTGTACCGATAGACTTGTATCTGCCGGTATCCGATTCTGGCTCGAGTGGCGGAAGGTCTTGATGACGCTCGACTTTGCCGAAGATGATGGGTTCTTCGTCCTGGTTCCGTGGTGGGACTATAAAACAGACTCCTTGGGACGGGACTACTCGATTTACATGATTGGCGGTCGTTATTTGTGTTTGTAACGACCATAGCGCGTTATCTAGTGTATACATGGCATTCCAATGTGGAAGACTAGAATAATTGAAAGACACTCTATTATTGATAAAACACGAGATTTTGTCTCGTGGGATTACATTGTCAAAAGAAGGTGCATCTATGTCAGCAGATATGTATTCTTCTAATTCTTCATCCGTGAGCACAGGGGCTGGGTCGGGAGAACTCATCACAGACTTGACCTTGGGATTTGAGAGGGCTATGTGGGCCTTCTCTTGCACCTGGAGTGAGGCTGAAGATTACGGAGGCTTGCCTTTAAGACGCACCTTCAGGGGTGCCTCAACTGCGCCTTCGGTGGCCGGTGCCTTCCCCTGTAGTTTTGCCATAAGGAGAGCCGACGTTTGAGGAGGTTTTCCCTTGAGCCGTATCTTCAAGGGAGCTTTGGTGGGTGCTCTACCTAGAGAAGTCGGTGCTTTTCCAGGTAACATGATTGCCATGGGAGGCAGCATCTGAGGCGGTTTTCCCTTTGAGTCGAATTTTCAGAGGAGCGTCGGGAATTATTTCTGCCTCCACGTCCGTCTCCGCCGTCGTTTCTGCTTCGTTATCATTATCATTGGCTTCCCCTTCATCGAGCGACTTATATAAGCAAGCATCAGTGAAGTAAGCTTCGACCCCCTTGAAAGGGTCAATGTCCGCGAACTCTTTTTGGATGATGTCGTTAGTGGACACGTACTTCATGCATTGGTGGAGTGTAGACGGCACCATACTCGTGCAGCCACGGGCGACCTAGCAGGAGGTTGTAGTTGACGTCGGCATCCACGACATAGCAAGTCACTTCGGTTCGGAGATTACCGATATAACATTTCAGTCGGATTTTGCCCAAGGGTTCACTTTTGCTGGCATTGAAACTGCTGATTGTAGTGTTGGAAGACGCCAGATGGTGCATTGGGATACCCAGTGTCGAGAGCAGAGTCCTAGGAATGATGCTGAGGGAAGACCCTGGATCAATCTGACTTCGCTTCACCATGACGGAACCCACATACCCTATGTAATACAGCGGCCTGTTGTGCTGGTTGTGCTTGAGCAGCATGTCTTGTTGGGTGAAGGTTATATTGGAGATGACCTCCTCCGTACAATGGCAGTGCGTACATGTTGTTGGGATATCCTCAGGCTGCTTAACCTAACTGATGAAGGACTCAGCATCCCTTAAGGCTTCACAGAGAGCTTCGCGGGTGTCTTTGGAAAGACGAAGAAGCTCGAACAGAGACAAGCGGGCAGGAGTACCGGCAAGTTGCGCCAGTATGTCGAAGTTGTGGGGCTTGGCTAGCCCCGAAGCATTTTTTTTTTGCAAAGGCTTGTCGAAGCGGGCCTCTACGTGCTTCTGTTTATTGGCTGCTGGAGGTCTGGATGGACCCCTTCCTGGGCAGCAGGAGCGGTGCAGGAAGGCACTACCTCGACGGCAGCCTCGTCAGGTTGGACGTTCTGCTGCGAACGCATTTGTACAGGAAGTGCCTCTTCCGTGGAGGAAGAGACCATGCGGCAAGACTCCGATTGAGTAACTTCGGAGACGGGGTCTGGGTGAACCCATAAGATCTCTTCCCGAGATGTGGTGAGTGGTATGAGTCCACTCATGTTGTCACGGGTAGGTGGTAGGTTGACCACCTCCATTATCGCCTTTGGGATGGGGACGACGCCATCTTGTGCTGTAGTTGGCGGCAAGGTGCCAAATTGGAGCGACACCAGGTTGGCCGAGACTGTTTTCTCCTCGTAATCGACGGAGATGACATTCGCGTTGATCATGCGCTGGATGTAATTCTTGAGGACGTAGCAGTCCTGAGTTGGATGTCCGACAAACCGATGGTAGTGACAGTACCTCGGATTGTCAACTCTCCCAACCTCGTCGGGACGCTTCGGGTTCGGTAATTTGATCTTATCACCCTGCTTCAACATCTCGAAGAGTTGCAAGGTGTCTTCGTCATTGAAAGAGTAGACCTCCTTTGGCCTCGGTGCAAGCGGAGGTTTCTGAGAAGGTGCTTGTGCGCTTTTAGAAGCATTGACAGTCAACGCCTACTTTCACTTCGTCTTACGTCCAGAGTTGTTGGTAGCAGGCTGTTTTCCTTTGTCTTCAAAGGCAGGAAAACTGACTCCCAGAAGGCGAGCATTGCATGCCTTCTTTTCAGCTGCTTCGGCCTCAATAATCAATGAGCTCCAGTCGGGACGAGGAGTGGAGTTGAGCCAGAGCTTAACCGCAGGAAGCATGTTCATGCTGCCGGAGGAGAGGAGTGAATGTTCTAGCATACCCGGGGGCAGTCTCAAGCAGGCTTGTCGGAATCGTTCGATGAAGGCTCGAACGGTCTCTTTTTCCGTCTGACGTACCTCTATAAGGGACGCCATCGTCATGTCTTTTCCTCCGTCGTAGAAATGATCGAGGAAGAGGCATGTCAAGTCATCAAAGAAGGATATGGAGTTGACAGGGAGACTGCAGTACCAGTCGTAAGCCACTCCTTTCGGTGCCCCGACAAATAGGCTGGTGAGTAGCGCGTCTTCCTTCGGGAGATGTCCCGTTTGAGACTGGAAGTACGTCAGATAATGGCATGGAAAGTCCTTTTCGTCGTATGGCGTCAACGTTTATGGTTTATACTTGGGAGGATAGACCACTTTGTTCCATTCGAGGGGATATGGTTGTGGGATCCCCATCTTCTGGCGCTCCTCCTGTCTATTCTTTGACTTGAAGCACTCACGCAAGTCCCTGATCATCTCAACCACGTCTTCCGTGGAGCTGGGAGTCAGATAAGACGGTACAGCCTGGAGTTGTACATTTGAAGGTTCTGATACCCGAGGTGCTTCGCAGCAATCGGTATTCAAGGATGCCCGTTGAAGGGGCACACTTGATTCCATGTTGGCTCCTGGGTCAGGATTGGTGGAAGGTGCTCTGGCCAAAGCCGACCGTATCTCAAACACTGTTTGAGTCAGTGTTTGCATGGAGGCAGAGAGGGTTTTGAGTCCCCCCTCCAAAGTATCCATGCGCTGAACGAGGTCTGCTGGCGGAGCATCTGACTCCGTATCACCACCTCCCGTCATGTATACTGTCATGACGTGAATGGAAGTGGATGGATCGGTAGAAGCTTCGCTTTCAGCCTCGTTCTCTTGTAGAAGAGTCACTTCTCCTGAAGTTTCATCCTGGCTATCTGTAGTTATGTTCTGGAGGGTATCTTCGTCTTTGGGATGAGGATCAACAAGGGCTTGACTACCCCCAGCTATTACTTCCTCTGAAATCTTCTTTCTCCCCCGGGTGCCTTCAAACACTCCTGAGGACGGGACAGTCATCTTGGTCTTCCTCGGCTGGCTCTTGGATGAGGACGAGGTCAAGGAGTTGTAAGTCGCCTTTCGGATTGATGAGGAGTTAGAGACTACGTTGCAAGAAGCAATCTTTAATTCTGGCTCCTCTTCAATCGACATCTTCTTCCCGAGGCGACGTTGGAGGGGTGTTGACGATTGCAGTCGCTGGAACACAGACTGCCTTTGTGGTGGGACTGCTGTCTTGCAACAACAGTTGATGGTGACCATAGCACAGGTGTGCCCTATGAGGGGCGCATTGTGCTTGTCGGTCGACTCTCCTGATCGGCGTTTGTGAATGATCACATTACGTAAATCGTTAGAGGAGAGTGCCACCTTTACACCCCCATCAGGCGCATGGCAAGGCCAAGCGCCGGGGTGATCAAGTGAATGCTGCACCCCCTGATCCAGCGCATAAGTTGCACCCAGATCAGTAGTAGGGGCACAACATTTAGGGTGGTTTGAACCAGCCTCAAACGCACAACCAATGTAGGCGCAGGGGTTCAAGACCACAGAGTTTGCCTCGAACGGCTTGGTTGCAAGCGCAGCAGATGCGCCCAAGTGAAACGAGGTCTTTGAAGGTTGGCTTGTTCACGGTGCAGAAGCACCCGAGTCAACCTTGTACATCTTACCATCGGCAGCATGCATGATTGTGAGCACATGCCTCTGACTTACTGTCGATGTAGCACGTTCGAGGTACATGGCCCGTGCCACCTTGGACTTCTTCGTACCAGCCCGCTGGGATGCATAGTACTCAGAGTCCAATTTATCCTCGCCACGACAGCGAGTGAGTCTGTCAAAGACAGAAGCCTTCTGCGGCGCATCAGAGTTAATGTGCAGGGCGTTAGATGCGCCCCTGCTCCGTCGACGTATCTTCCTTGACTGAGAAGGAGATGGTTGGGGAATGTGGTCAGCCCCACGTTTTCCCGAGAGATGTGCTGCACCCGTGGGCGCATCCTAGCTGCTGAGGACGTCAGCGGGAAGGGTAGGCTGTATCGGCACATCCCCTTCAGTGATGATGCCAGGGGCCTCCACCTTGCGTACCCAGGCTTGGCGAGTCTTCTTCGGCTTCGGTAGCCGCTTCGAAGGACTTGCACTGCCTTCAGAGATGAACTCCTCATACGCCTATTGATTGAGGCGTACGACTAGTGTCTTGTGGGAGGAGCCCACCTTAACGTCGTCAGATTGCGACACAGCTTTCTCATCGGAGGAGAAAGAATTCTCCAGCAGAGTCGCCAGCTTGTTTGCCATTAAAATCTTTGAGTTAGAATTTTAATTACAAATAGAACAGTGTTATAATATTGGACTTAGATGTAGTCCTAGGAGTACACTTTTGTTTTTTATCTGGGTCCTGTGTCGATGGAGCGAGTGGTAATGCGTTGACTCCGTTGACGATCTGACGACGATATTTGGTCCTCTGAAGGTCTGGGTTGCTCTGGATGCCAGATCTTGCGGAGGGGAAGAAGACGTTGAGTGTCCCTTCCGATCTCTGTGAGTGGACGTGCGTCTCTGTAACTCTGATGATCTCGTTATGTATGTCTCTGTCTGTGTGTTATGATAAAGGAATGATCCTTCTATTTATAGATTGCAGGCTGGCTGCTCATGCGCGCATATGTCGGATGCGCCTGGTCGTGGGAACGCCACGTGGCTGGAACTGAGGGAGGCGCATGGACGATGCGCTCTGATTTGGAGATTGAATCCTTCCTGTTGTACCTGTGGGCTGCGAAAGAGCCGACACGTGGCAGCTGAGAGAATTCTTCAGTTGCTGAGATCTTAGGTGGTTGGCACCCCTTCGTAGACTGAACTGAGTCAAAGGACACTTGGCACATATCCGTAGCTCTAAGATCTCAAATTTGGTGGAGAGTGATCTGATAGGATGCGCCTAGGATTGGGCGCATGGGGAGGACTTTAGCTGTTGTCTTTAGGGATCAAGAGCGAGTTCAAGCGCATGGCTTTGAGGCACATGCAAAGATTTGGGCGCATGGCTGTGGTGTTGCATGCGCTTTGGTTGGCCACGTGGCAAGGCAGGACCAAACGAAATGATGTGCTGATGTCATCAACCCCTCGTCTTCTACTAAGGACTCTTCGGAGGACGTGTTGCCGCCTCTGTCATACGGCATTAAATGCTCGATGTGACAGGCGCATGGGCTTCTGTCCATCCTGTCATTCAGCATTAAATGCTTCGGATCGTGAGCACATGGGCTCATGATCTCTGTTTTGGGTGCATCAGAAGGAGGCGCAGGGATCTGCCACACGGCGCATCCACCTAGGCCCGACTGTTGGGTTTCCAATGTTTTGATTGTGCATGTTGACTGGGTTAATTTCGAAAAGACATTCATTCCATAAATGTATATTTGTTGCACAGAATTCGGAGAGTCTGCCACTTGGCGCATGGGTTTGATTTGCCCGGCCTATAAATAGCAGCAAGGAGAGAGTTTGTTTCGTTCTCTCCCGTCTTCCCGAATGGAGATAAACTTCTTCGCTCGAGTACATTCTGTTGACAAGACGCTCCCTAGGGTGAAGATGCGTCGAGTTGTCTTCGTACACACACTCGTAAAGGTGACTGTTACATCCAAAAGTCGGGATCGCGGGGTCCCGATGCAGGCCGAAGGTGCCTGTTGCATCCAAATATCAGGACGTTCGAGTCCCGTCTTTGTTATGTTAGAAGAGCCACAGCTCGGAATTGTGGTGCTCCCATCTTCCTCGGGCTTTAGAAAGCTCTTCCTCCTGATAGAGTGGGGTTGGTTGCCCACCCTTGTTATACTCAATAAATGCTTCATTAGCCGAAGCACTTGATCGGGTCGAAGTAGAGCGCATATGCTGAGACTTCATGATGCGCCTAACTGAGATGTTGAAGTCACGCGTCTGACTGAGACGCTGAAGAGACGCGACTGACTGAGACGCTGAAGAGATGCGCCTGACTGAGACGCTGAAGAGACGCGTCTGACGGGTGATGCGTCTGGCATGGGGCGCATGGCAGTTGCTGCACCTGGCTGTAGTTTTAGGATCTTTCTTTTTGTAGAAGTTCTCTTTTGTAAAGCCTTTCTTTAGACATGTAATAGACTTTCATATAAAATAAAAACCTTCTTTTGATGTCTATACTCTTGTTGTCTTTTGTTGTGCCAAGTACTTCGTTTGAGCTCCCTGGCGCATGTTTGAGTCTAGTCACGTAGTGTTAAGCGCATAGGAATTCTGGCCTATAGATGCGCCTGAAATTCCATGCTTCTACAAGGTTGTGCTCTGCCCTGCTCATTGGCGGCATCTTGCTTTTGTTAGGCTAGAAGAGCCTCAGAAGCTGATGCCCTTTTGAAAAAGGGCCTTCCTGCTGCGCTGTGCCCTGAGCTTTCGGCGGGCCAATAGCTACTTCCGGAAGTGCTACGCGTCTGGAGGTGGAAATTTGTTGTCACGTCCCGCTCCCGTAGGAGCGATCGTCCTCGTTAAGGCATGATGTCGCACGAGCCTAGATTGCGCTCGTGCAAGACGGGTTCCATAACGGCCGATTACAGCGGCTGCGACGAGGTCGTCGTACATAAGTCCCAAATAGAGACATTGAATTATAGCAGCAAAAATTTAAAGCAACACACAAGTCATTCAAAATACTCTTTATTGATATTGAAACAAGATTACAAAGGGGGCACGAGGCCAATATTACAATCACTCAAGCTCGCTCTTCTCACATTACAAGTCACTCAGCTCTCTCTCTCTCATCTCTCAATACATGTCTTAAGCAGGCCGGCGGAAGCTTTAGATAGGCGATGTCCATACATTATGTCCTGTATAAGTCCAGACTCCACATGACCGCATGCCTCGAATCGCCAAGGAACTCCGTGCCTTGACGCATCCAAGCGAACTCCGCGCCACGAGCTTCTACCAGTTCCTGCACATAAATATTGTATGGGTGTCAATACTCAACTATACTGGTGGCGTGAGCTCCTCGCCCGCTCATACAAAATCGACACGTTCATTTACTTTTGTGTAACGTAGTCCCTTTATGATTGTCTTTCTACTCTTGCCTTAGGATCAGTTTTAGGACAGACGCCTTGGCCTATTTGTGTCTCTAGACCATCCCATGCTTGCAACAACAACGCCAACACATACTTTGCCTTTAGACCCTTCTCCTACCAACAATGTTAACCTATCATGTCGTGCTTACCTTTCGGCACAAAATCAGAGACATGACTACACGATAGTACCCAATTTTCCACGTGATCGTGCTACAAGTCCATTGTGCCATGCCTCGTAAACTCAGTGTGACTTAACCATATTGTCGCCTCGTGGCCCTTGCTACTTTAATCACCAACTGACCCAATCAAGACTTGTGGACTAAGTGTCACTCGACCGACTTTACCTTGCGGTGTTTTCTGACTTAAACTCAAGATGACTCAAATCCAACTTATGTAACTTATATGCCGACAACTTAAGACTTGACGCTATATCTCATGCCGAAGTACGGTGTCCACGTTACAGCCAAATCTTAGGCCCAAACATTGTCTTCCGATCGTGCATGCATTCGACTCGACTCATTGATATAGTGCACACAATACTCGACTAAATCCAAAGGCATACACGCGGATCGCCGCCCATGCGAACTCATCTATAGGAACTAGTCACTAGCGCCCATCACTATCCTGGACACCATAGCTTTGTTAGACGAATGCCCCTTGCCAGCGCGAGTAGCGAGCTCCGCTGCAAGTCCCCGCCTAACCCGTGCGGCCATCCAGCACTGCTAATCATGTCTCCATCGAAACAGTCTTGTTGGCCGCCTGGGTCGTCGTTCGAGAAATATTATCTCACCTTGTACAAGTTGTCCAATGACCAAGCAAGACTCGACTCGAACTGACGTTTCACACAGTCATTCTACTTCTAGTGTTACCATCTCGTTCAGGGCCAAGTTCAATACTTCTCACATCTGAGACTGCCTCGATGACCCATGGTCGTGAGCCTTCTTCTTTCTTGCCCTATTATTTCATTCAACTCAGGAACGACTATTCGAAAGCCCTTCTTCACAAACTCCAAATGAATCAACCGTAACCCGTGCCTTAGAAACACTAAGTCCGTGACATCCTACCTTACACCAATTGATGTTCTGGATGATACTACCATCCAAGACATACCAATACAACGGGCCTTACGGTCGTGGAACCAAGTAATTTTGACAACCACAGAAAACATAGGACAGTGCTTAGAAAAGACTTCGATAGCCTATCATAACTCAGCCTAACTTAATCATACAAAAACATGACAAGCAAGGACTGCGTCAAGCCTTGGATGATGGGACCGTGCATGTTTTATGAAGCATTTATACGAGCGACGCCTATGACTTAGGCTAACTCTTAGCTTGTGGCGAAGACCAACTTTTCCTTCTCCCAAGCTACGGGACGAAGGATCGAGTGTCATTTTCAAAGTACGTCGTACACCAACTCTAAGCCGACCGTTGGACCCTTCCATATTCTAACTCAATTCGACCCGTCGGGATTATTCCCTTATCTATGTGGATTTGTCTCTTTTAATATCAAGCTTACTTGTGCAAGTTGAAAACATGCGATTTATTATGTGAAGGCTAAGATTAGGCGAGTTCACCGAAACTATTCCACCTGAGTAAGGAGTCCCCTCAACCGAGCGGGCCTTCAAGTCACCGATGCAAGGCTAAGTCCGAACGCCGTCGGTGTTCCGATTCCTTCGATTGACTGAACGGGACGGTCACTACATCATACGCCACTCAGAAAAAGTTTCGTCCTCGAAACTAACTAAGTACACTTATCGACTTATAACTTGATTCAATATCTTACGTTTCTCACACACATTTATCCTATGTGTTCCCTCAATCCGAGCCACGCTCGTACTACCATCAATCTTTTCTTTGAAACACTATTTTGAAATCCTCGACACTTTTCCATTTCTCTAGTCTCACTTGATTCAATGTATCACTTAGTTGGATGGTGCACATATTCCAGGCATCCCCAAAATACATACATTTCAGCCAAGCCTCATGATAGCGAATTCCGCTATTACCACTCGAGTCGGATCGTCCACATATTCAAGCATCCCTGATATACATGCATGTCAGCCGAGGCTCACGAGTGGTATTTTTATATTCCTGAATCATTCCATTCATCAATACCAATATCCCAATCAATCAATCCTCAAGAACACTTGCATCGATGCTAACTCTCGCAACATAGACGTCTCGCCTAACCACTAGGCCATTTTTTTTCTCTAGGCTAAAGTCAACCGTTAGTATTGGAATCATAGTTCCCAAACAATAATATCAACACTGACCCCATCCTAAGGTCAAACCAAAGTTGATAATACAGGGTTTTCTACCCAAGCTCGCATCACTCTAAACATCAAGCATAGATTCCTACTTCACATCCAGACATTCGTCGCATGGGGTCTGAGTCATTCAACAAAGCCATCCTATCGTAAGTTCACTCAACCAAATCTTCGACACATCAATATCGCTCGACCAACAAGCCATTTCGCATAGTCTATCTCTTCGAACACGTTCGACATAATCCACCTATCAATCCTTCTCAAGTCAAGCAGGCTACGACACGATTCATCGCTAAACCATAATTCATATTTCATACTCCCTAAGTCATTTATCCAAATTCATGTAATCGATCACAAGGTCGTCTGACTTAACAATATGCCACGCCCCGATCTCACGCAAGTCCGATTATCTACGTTAGGCATGAAATCACCATGTAACACTTCCACGGGATAATCATCCCCATCGGAACGTAACTCTTATTTTATGTCTAGACTAATTCATTCTCGATGCGTAGATTATACCTACTCAATCCTCAAGTTTCATTCAATCATCAATCTCAAGTCCGACTAATCCTCGAATCCACCTTCGCATCAAATCGTATGTCGAGACAATCCAAATTGCCATGTCCTAATTTTTCGAGTTCGATCATTCCCATGACATAAATCACCATGTCAGCGCTCACGCGGAACGATTACTCCAAATTCGACATGATGCATGTGCGAGGCTAGAGTTGCGCTCGTGCAAGACAAGATCATCGACGTTGTGGTTATCAATGCAACCATCAAGACAATTCTGTTTTCATCCCAACATCCATTTCAATCAAAATCCTAAGTATAGCATCCATCAGAACGATAACATTTGTACGATCGTCATTCGCCGAGTCAGAATACCCCCGAGTTATCGTATATCGATCTTTGATACGCCTCAATACCATCGATGACATGCATAACCTGACGATCTTCCTTTGCAATAAATTCCGAATCGTGCGACTGATGCTATCGTCTAGCTGGATAATCTCCTCGACATTCAAAATCAATTTCGATCATTATCCCTCGAATCATTTACATCATCAATTTGTTCAAACCCAAAATTATGTATTGTCATCCGTCTATCTTAAGTCATCGACCAACGTATTCCCTCAATTCACATCATTCCTTTGCTAACTCAAATTATCGAGCAACATTCAATCCAATCCTTAAAGTCATTTGCGTAACTTCAAAATTCAACTATTTTCATGCACGCTATCTTCCCATCGCGCTAACTTTTTCTATACGATCCACCTATCGATTTCCTTTGTCAAGTCATCCATTCGCTAAACCTTAACTTTTTCTCGATTTGATTTGCCTACTCTATCATTTCCATATTTCATACTTGCGCAATCTCAATCCCGTGCTCGTCATTTCTAACTTTTGTTCGAATCAACTTATCAAATCTCAAGACTACAATAACTTAATCAACAATACTCAATCTAAGGCTTTGCGTACGTGCGACGCTCACTGATAGACTCATTGGCACCCCTCATCCTCAATCGATTGACATCCCTAAAGCTATCGCATACACCACTCAGGGATGAAGTCATTCGACAAATCCTCAAACTATCATTCGAATCAAATCGACTTATTCAAATTTTTTGTTCGAACCATTCCTCAAATTCTAAGCACGCTCATCTATATCGCACCGACGTTATCGTCACTCGATAGCATCCCCATCGATAGTCATCTCACTTTACTCAAACGAGTTCAACACATTCTTTCGTGACACATTTTCAATCCCACATACGACTTTTCTAAGGTCGACACAACTTTTGGTGTATATGCCCAGCCCGACTTAGCCAATCATGCTTACGCGAACCATCTTTTCGTTTCTTATTAAAAACTGTTCTCCTACGTTTTGCAAATTATATAGACTTATTGTATGGACATCCCGTGGGACATTTGATAGAGAGCGCACCAACGATATCAACTTGCGGAAGCAACAGAGTTAAAGAATTCAATCGATAGTGTTTGCAAAGAACAAAAAGTTTTATTACAAACTGAGAAAAAGATTATAGAAGTACAATTGATTTCTTGGGAAGTACAACTATAGGAATCTGATCAGAAGACGATCACTTTATCCCTTGGACGAGTGATATCGAAGACACGTGCCTCTGGAGAATGCAGCAGCACTTTAGCAGGAGATGATGATCACTCTTTTTTTTAGATTGATTTGAAACCTATTTATAAAGTTCTTGAAATAACTATTTAGCAGTTATTCTAGATTGCACGCGCTTCAGGTTGCGCGCCTCCTGTTCACTTGCGCAAACGGTTGTACTAACTGCTCTGGACGCGTGGCATCGTTTGATTGAGATGCGCGTGGTCGTGAGCAGTGTAATGGGCATGATCTGCGAAGTTAGTGGCTTGCGCACCATGCCACTCTGTCTGGAACATAATTTGAATACTTTGTGCGTGATTCATCAGGTTGCACGAGGGCGCAATGCAACAACCTGTGCGAGCAGTTTGTACCAACTGCTGTAGACGCGTGGCATCGTTTGATTGAGATACGCGTGGTCGTGAGTAATGTAGTGGGCATGCTCTATGAAGTTGATGGCTTGCGTGCCACGTCACCCTGTTTTAAACTAAGAATTGATCAAGTGGCGCCACTTTGTCAGGCTGCGCATAGACACAACTTAACGACTAAGCCTTTTGACTAGGTCTTTTGTGTTGTGCTGATTAATCCCTGCACCATTCAGTGACTTGTGCCAACCAACTGTCAACATTAATTGTATGCTGACAAAGTCTTCTTGAGCACCGTGTTGCGCGAGATTCGAAGGAATTTTTCTTAATCTCCGTGCTGTCAGTTGTTAGGTAATGGTGACATCGTTATAGCTTCTCGAGGAAGTGCGCCTTGTATCGCTCCATGCAACCTAGTAATGGCGCAGTTTGAAGTTGCGCACCTTGATGATTCGGTGCAACTTGATTGGTTTGGGGCCATTAGATGATTGAAGGCTTTAATGAGTGGCGCCTTTTAATTTTTAGGCTCTACAAGACCCCCTTCAAAGTTTTCGAAACTTGAAAATACTTCAGAGTTTTGAAATACTTTGAATCATACTAGTTTTGTTTGGATTGCGCCAGTCAATGCTCAATCGTCATAATAAATTTCCTTCTCGAAAACATTCGATCTCCTCTTCGTCTTCCCGAGTTGCATTGATGATGTTCGATCTCCCATGGGGAATACGAAACGTTGGTTGGTTGTATATATATATATAGATGTCCTTATACTCATTCCTTATTTATGTACTTCCATGGCACCCAAGAAGAAGGAGATGGCGACCGGCATAAATGTCGAAGTGAGAGTTCAAGAGACAAGGCCTGATACTGCGCCTACAGTGCTGTCCGAGGCTGACCAATTGCTGCAGGCAAATAACCTCTTAGAATGCTTTGGATTGACCCCAGCAGTCTTCGATCGTCCGAACAGTGGTCCTTCGACCTCTTCTGAAGAGCGCGGTGACGCAGAAGGATTTCTTCGTCCGATGCGTCGTTCAGGGATTCGTGACATGCGCGAGTTAGGCGCTTCTCTTCGCCAAGCTGGTGAAGAAGACAAGAAGAAGTAATGGTTTCTTTAGGGGTGCCACTTTTTCTTTTGTCTTTTGCGCAACTTACTTTGTAGGGGCTTGTTTTTCCCTATGTAATAAATGAAAATTTTATTTCTGGCACCTTTTTGCAAATCTTTTTGTGTGATCTGTTTAGTGGCGCGTGCCAATTCACCCTTTTGACCAACTCAAACATTTGTTGTTTTCTAAAGAACACGTGGCAGTTTTCATGTGACTTGAGCACCTTTTGTTTAGGTCTTTCCCGAGATAGGTTCCTAGAATGACGCGCCCGTTCATATCTTTTAAACTCCTTAAATAGCTGATAGGAGAAATAAAAAAGAAGTGTCCATGAACTTTTTCTTTTCGTTTTTTCTTTCTGCTGATGGCAATGGTTCTTTGCAGAAACCCTTCGGCGGTCAAGAGTTCAACATTCGTGAGCCTTTCTGCGCCACCAAAATTTGATGTTGTTCTTCTGTATACCGCGTCTTCGGATATTGGTTTGCTGCGCTTTACATCATCGACGATCTTCAGCCTAAACATAGCTGATTTTGATGGTAAGTTCCAACAAAGAAAACCAGTAGTTTCTATACATGAGCATCATTCATGAATTTTGTTTAACTTGCGCCACTTTATACTAATACTGTTTTGAAGACAGGCGCTAATTTATTGAAATGAGGCGCGTGTTCTAGACGTGCGCCTAAAATTCTGAAAAGAGACACGTACTGTAATCCAATGCCTGACTTCGATCAGAGGCGCATGTTGTAGACGTGCGCCTAAAATTCTGAGAAGAGGCGTGCACTGCAATCTAGTGCCTGAATTCGGTCAGAGGTGCATATTGTAGACGTATGCCTAAAAATCTGAAAAGAGGCGCGCACTGCAATCCAGTACCTGACTTCGGTCAGAGGCGCATGTTGTAGACGTGCGCCTGAAATTCTAAGAAAAGGCGCGCACTGCAATCCAGTGCTTGACTTCGGTCAGAGGTACATGTTTTATCATAGGCGCCTATAGGCTGACTCTGATGAAGTGCGCCTATTGATCAAAGGCGCGCAGTTTGATAAATTTTGCTAACTTTTCTTTCTTTGTTGATATTTGCAGAAATCTAGTTGGCAGGCTTCTTCAGAATTGGCATTGGCGACTTGGATGCTGTGGGGAGCATTCTTATGACACTCACATCAGACAGCTCATGTGATTCTGACACTCATATCAGACAGTTCAGGACTCTCCATGTTCCAGAAGGGTCTTCCTCAGATAGTAGGAAGGGCCTTTATACATGAGAGTTGGACGGTGGAGAGACAGAATTAGGAATCGTATCACGAGGGTGATCTCATTCCTAATTCTCATGACGGGTCGTCTCTTCCCTACCAGTTGTATTGACAGTAGCTTATCTTTGAGCTGTTGTACTCTGGGGTTCTTCTCTCGTCTTTCTGAGAGAGAAGACCAGAGTTAGTTCCATTGTCTAGCTCGTTGCTTCAGGTCGAGACAACAAGGAACTGGCATTAACAAGAAGATCCAAAGATGTAATAGACCTTCATTTGTTAGATTTAGAATCAAAATTTGAGATGTAATAGATTTCCATTAAGATGTATCTAGAATGAAAATCAGAGACATAATAGATTTCCATTAAGATGTAACTATATTTTTGAAGAAGGAATAAAGAATGATTTTCTCTTTTTATGATTTGATTTGATGTGATGATATAAAAAATAGAATCCAGAGGTAATGTGGACGTGAATTCATTTTTCTATAAATGATCTTCAAGTCCGCTGGAACTTAAAGACAGAATATTGTGTCTAAAAAGACAATATCAGGATTTATCATAAAGAAAAGATATCTTTTAAAACAGCTGGGTTTCAAAAGACGGAATTGATGATTTGGATAGACTTCACAGGAATTTATTATAAATGTAGGCCCATTCCCGTAATGAAGTAGAGATGAAAAGACGGATGAATCAGCATGCCTTTTTAAAGAAAGGTCACTTCAATTCAAAAGAATAAATGAAGATCTCTTCACAAGATGAACGAACTTGCCTTTTCGAGGAAAGGTTGTTTCGATTCGCGAGACAGAATGTTTAGCTTTTCTGTCTATAAATAGTGTAGAACTTTTCTGAGAGCATCATTCACCCTTTTTTCTTCTTTTGCAAATGTCTTCAAAAGAAATGCCTAGAGAGACGGGAGTTATCCCAAAGATCGACGCTGTCCTCAACACTCCTTCCGATGAGCCTCTACTGCCTATTCAGCCAGAAGTTGGAGAAAGTTCGGCTGTCCCTGGACAGAAGCGGGACATTCTCGTCGAACTGGTGGAGCCTGGGAGTACTGCTGAAGAAGAAGCATTAAGGAAAGTCGTCTGCGAATTGCTAATGTCATCGGACAATAATGTCTTCGAGCTTCTTGCGAAATATGCTTTCAATCAAGAGGGCTCCGGTCCTCGTTAATTTTATGTATATCCTTATGTTTTAAATTTATGCAAATAAAAAAGGAATTTTATTTAATTCTTCAAACATAATATTTCTTGAGAATTTTCCATTAATGGGCATCATGGCGACTCGACCATCCATACCAGTCAATTGATATGCTCCATTGGAGAAAATTTTACTTACAACATAAGGTCCTTCCCACTTCGCTTCAAATTTACCTTTGCTCATGTGCGTCATAGTCGTAGGACGTCTGACGGTCAGAACTAGTTCTCCTTTTTAAAATGATCGGGCTTTGACTTTACGGTTGAAGGCCTTTGATAGACGAGCTTGGTATAACTCAATATGTTGTTGAGCTAGGAGCCGTTTCTCGTCAAGCACTTCAAGCCCCTGAAGTCTCAGGCGATCATTGTTTTCAGTTGTTAGTTCATTGGCAATGGCAATCCTTAGGGAAGGGATCTGGTTTTCTAATGGTAAGACAGCATCGCATCCGTACACCAAAGAGAAAGGTGTGCAGCCTGTAGGAGTACGTATAGTAGTACGGTAAGCCCATAGACATTCTCCAAGCTTCTCACTCCAGTTCCGTTTGTTGGTAGAAATAAACTTTTTGAGGAGTTTGATGATGGTTTTGTTAAATGCTTCTGCCAACCCGTTAGCTGTAGGATTGTAAGTTGTAGAAGCAATATTATTGATCCTGCTGTCATCGCAGAATCAAGTAAATTTCTGACTGATGAATTATGGCCCATTATCGTGAATGATTCGTCAAGGAACACCGAATCTATAAATCACATGATGTTTGATAAAGTTGATGATGCTGCTTGTCTTGACCTCTGCTAGAGGTATAGCTTCAGCCAATTTTGAGAAATAATCAGTTACGGCTAATATGAATCGATGTCCTCGAGATGAGGGAGGGTTGATAGGACCGATGACATCCATTCCCAAGCTTCAAAGAGCCAAGATACTGCCGTCGGGTGAAGGAATTCTGACGGTTGATGAATGAAGTCAGTATGGATTTGACATGCTCGACACTTTCTTGCATACTCGATTGCATCAGATACCATCAAGGGACAATAGTAACCCATTCGGCGAATACGATCCTACAATTTACGACCAGGTTGATGTGCACCATAAACACCGTCATGAGCTTCACAAAGTATTTGTTTTGCTTCTTTCCCAGCAATACAATGTAGGAGTAAGCCGTCGTACGTTCGTCGGTAAAGTATCTTTGTAGTATTATTGTAGTAAAATCTGAGTGACCGTCGCCGAATCGTTGTGGCCTCTTTAGGGTCTTCAGGTAGGATATCATGGACTACAAAGTCTATGAAAGGAGTCCGCCAGTCCTCATCGATGGCACAAATTTCAACCGAATTGTTGAATTCCATGTTTGGGTTGTTAACTTCCATATTTAAATTATTTTGGACACAAAACAACTCTCTATTAGTGATGACGATCATTTGTTGTCTTCTGACGGAGATTTCTAATACTGCTACAAGATTGGCAAGAGCATCAGCTTCTGTGTTACATGCTCGACGTACGTGCTCAATGAAGAAAACTTTGAATGATGTAGCCATCCTGATCGCTGTATCATGATATGGAACCAAATCTTGATATCGAACTGCGTATGTGCCTCTAACTTGATTGACAATCAGTTTGGAGTCTCCGTAAACTTCAAGATATTCAATATCTAATTGTTTAGCCAATTGGAGACCGATTGTTGGAACATTGTTGGAACATGACTCATCTAAAGAATAAGCTCTTTGGATAGCTAACCCCTCCTCACGTGCATACTAAAGAAAAGTGTTCCAGACTCAGACTCAGACTCATCTATTCTGACCTAACTCCCTTCCTCTCTCTCTCTTTCTCAATTGTCGCTCGTATAGCCCCGGATCGGATCTCCCCACAGTGTCGGCGATCACGCGGCCCCTTTCCTTCGCTGGTCAGTCCCTCTCCTCCTCTCCCTCTCCCTCTCCCTCTCTCTCTCTCTTTTAGCTCCCTCCGTTCCCCCGCCCTATACCCTCTCTCTCTTTCCCCCCTATTGATAGGTTCCCTTTCAGGAGACCTAGGGTTTGGAAGGAATCTAACACCTCCTGCCATAATCTTTAGGGAAATTGCAGAAAATGACAATAGAGAACTCAATTTGGGGAAGAACAACAGGGAATTTTATTGAGTGTTCTTGACAATGGATATAATACATTGATAGGATCTAATATAACTTTACACTCAGCAGTGTTATCTCATTGTGCATGTTCCATTTTATACAAGTACAAGTAGCTGACTGACAGGATATTAGTAAAGTGGATAGGAAACTTGGTTAGCAGATGTTGTAAAAGAAATTATTTGTGATGAATTTTTTTGTGTGCATTAGGATGTTGTTAGGTTCTTGCATTAGGATCCCAGTTGATACACTATGTTGTTATGTAGATGAATTGATGTTTCAGTTCTTGCATTATTTACTGCTACACTGAATGTTACTCCATACTGAATGTTACTGCTACACTCCATACTGAATATTACTGCTACAATGAACCATGAGCTATGTTACTCACTGTTCTTGTAAAATTTATTTATGTATATAGTATCAAGTTGAAACTTGATACATGAACCAAAATTATGGTAAGACATCATTTACAGTTTTGTTTAGAGAACACTAGGACTTATAACTATGATAATGCATTATTGAAATACAGTTATCTAGGTCTCCGTGTATATTTATGAAGTTGAAGAAAAAGAGAGCGATAGGGTAGTTTTCTTGACATTCCACATACTCATAGTACTGGGTTTATTTTAATAGAGGAAGTGAATCCTAAATTCTTCTCATATTGTTTACAAAGCTTGTATTAAGTGATCCATGGTGTATGTTATAGTAGCAGAGGCAAAGGCTTTGTTCCTAAGTTTCAGTTTTGCTAGATAGTGGTTTTATTTTAGTTTTTACTAATGGAGGGGTTGGATGATTATGAAACATAGTCACATGATATTATTGTGGTATCTTGAGCTAAGGTACATTTTTCAATGTGGGCCACAGTACGGATTTTGGGCACAACGCTAAACAGGCTAAGATAGATAGAGAAGAATATGTAGGAGGAAGCCAAAAGCTTAACTAAGATGGTGATTTTTCTTGTGAATGTTTATCATTTGACAACTGGTTATAAAAATCTTGTCAAATTTTTTAATTTGCTTTCTATGCTTCCTAGCCGACCTTGTTCTGCTGAGAGAAGGCTTGGAAGATTTGATGATTTATCATATGGAGTATCCATATGGTAATGTAATTTTAGTCCTTTTCGTGGGAATTGCAAGCCTGTTCTTTGCTTCTATTTTGTTTCTATTTCTTAAGTAATTAAACTGTTATCACTAGAATTTCTCAGTAAAAACATTATGTGCATCCAGATGATTAATTTTACCATACTGCTTTTATTTGTGATGCAGAAGAAGCCTCAGACGCAGCTGCTTGTAAGCCATTTTCATTGGTAATTCCAAACCTCAGTTAAATGAATATTCTTCTTGTTTGTTGTCTTAATTTCTCATATTTATGTTTCGGCAAAATATATTTAATGCTCTACTGTTCGTCTTACATAGCTTGAATATTATCCCACTTCTATCAAACTTGTCCGTTGATTCTTAGTTTCAGACCTGTATATGCCATTATATTTCCTTCTAAACCTGCCTTATGCATTTTGCACATGAAAACATGAACATAATGTTTTTCCCTTGGAGTTAAAGTAGTAAAGTAAACATGTCTAATCTCAATAACATGGTTAACTTGAATGGCTTCATTATGAGTTAGTTGAAGTAGCATTAGTGGCAGTAATTGAAGGAACAAAGATCTAGCACAATGGTAACATCACAATCTTGCATTTCAAGGTGTCCTATGTTCAAGTCCTCTCTCTCTCTCTCTCTCTCTCTCTCTCTCTCTCTCTCTCTCTCTCCCCCCTATTTTCTCTTTGTGTATATATATATATATGTGTCTGTACCACCAAAAATGATATAGCCATTAAACTTTGAAAACATTTTCAACTTTGATTTTGATTGAAATGACATTTCTACTGTATGTGTGTGTGTGTATATATATATATATATATATTTTTTTTTTTTTACTGTATGTGTGTGTGTGTGTGTATATATATATATATGTGTGTGTGTGTGTGTGTGTGTGTGTGTGTGTGTGTGTGTGTGTGCGCGCGCTAATGACCCTCTAGCCTAGTGGTAATGGTGAGGCATGTGGTCCGAATGGTCAGGAGATCGATTCCCGTAGGAGCGTTTGCCACAATTACCTTATTTCAATATATATATATATATATATATATATATATATATCACAGTCAATGGTGTCGCCAGGATTTTACTACAGGGGGTGCAATATTTATTATTATGTCAAATCCAGTTATCTTATACAAATAATATCATGTAAAGGTAGTCATCCCCTATGTCTTTTGATAGCCGACTCCAGTCACGTCGAACCATATCAAGTCCCTTGCATTCTTTGACCTTCCTCATGCATAGATAGAGATATATTAAACAATTAAAAAAGTGATAAATCAGATGTTTGACTTCAACCTCATATGGTATCCCATCCTTAAATTGCACTTTGACATTTGCATTTTTTTTTCTTCTTAAGAAGTAACATTCTCTTGTACAAGCCATCAAGATCAATCTCTAGACAACAATAATTCTTGTTGACCTTAAAGGAAGACAAGGGAACACATGATTGATATATGAAACCAATAATGACCTACTGCTAAGGATACAGTTCATGTATTAAATATGCAAATGCACGTTGTTGTAATACACTAAATCGCATCAACATATCTTGGAGGAATATCTGAGTTACTTGCAACAAATGATGAGACAAAATTTCTCAAGTATAGCATGGTAGTAGACTAGCCTTAGAAGTCCAGGCAGCGATCTACTTGTAATATGAATGTATCTCTTGACCTAAAAAAAGATCTACTTGTAATAATAAGAGAGGCACCTGTTAGGCTAAACCTAGGAAGTACGTATGTACTTGAACCATACGGAATACATAATAAGTACATGATACAGATACGTTCAGGAAACATATTCTAATCCAGAAACATAACAAAGATTTATGACATACATGGCAATGAATATTGGAATAAACTTGTAAGTAGCTTACTTCCTTTGCTTACTAAAAGTTGGGCTCTACTGTACCGCAACTTATTATGACATACATGGCAATGAATATTGGAATAAACTTGTAAGTAGCTTACTTCCTTTGCTTACTAAAAGTTGGGCTCTATTGTACCGCAACTTAGCCCAACTATTCTAAAATGCCAGTTATGAAAACACGGAATCAGCCACAAGTCTGGTATCAAGTATGTATCTGAACGCATTCAAACGTATCCGTCGATCTGATACTTAAAAAAACCTAATTAAAAAGATCAAGATACTCACAAAAACATAGAGACTTCTGGTGAGCATTGAACACCATGGAGCTCAAATAGTTGATATACATTAAATTTTATTGAGCCTTTTAGTTGAATACATTTCTAATTCGGTGAAGGTAATTTGGAGGTTTTAATGATTTCTATGCTCAGATTACTGTTAACTTTCTTAAATATCTCAGTTTTTGATGTATTCTATTCATCAAGCAGTGTAAAATGTGTTTCTGAATCTATTACGTACATTGTCGCTGTCAGTCGTGATCACCATGCTTGGTTGGAGTCTATATTGGTCTTGAATGCATCCTCTCCCTCGAATAGCAAAAGCCTGGAATCTTTGCTCGAAGGGTCATTTTCCTTTTTTTTTCTATTTGAACAAGCAATGCCAAAATTTATGTGTAAGGTGATGTCTTAACTATATTTTGTCTAGTGATCATATAGTTACTATCACATATTTTAGACAGGTTCTTTAGTATCGATGTTTAGTTTCTTCTTAGTTCATAATTTGTATACTTGAATACAGATTTAAACTTGTTTTATAATGTTGCATGCAGGTATTGCTAGTTATCGTTGTTCAAAACTCCATCATTTAGTTGAAGAATAATTTTGGGATCATGACGAACTAATTTTTGATGAGACAGAGATAGTAGGTGTACTACGGAAGTTGGGTCATCCATTAGTTCATCTAGGAGGGAGTTTGATGGTGCTTGATTTTAAATTGTCCTAGTTTTATTTTGAATATAATTAGGAACTAGAGATAAATGTTGTCATATTCTGTACTTTTCAATAATTTTGAAGTATTTCAGTCTGTTTGGTGAATATTTGTGACGTTCGAAGCTTTAGCTACTTTTCTCTTGTGATGTTTATATTCTGTTTGGAAGGAATGTTTTGACTGATGTTTGAAATAATCTATTAAAGTGTTATCTGTTTTAAAAGAGTAACATTGTGGATCTCTGGAAGAAATGTTTGGAAGAGATGTTTTGCATGTGTTAATACTTAATTTGCTCAAATGTTCTCTCGTTGACTTTTGTGTTCAAGCTATTACTTCATTGTCTTTAGCCTAACTTGATTTGGAATAGTGAAAAAAGGTAATGGATGAAAGTATAGTATATGTTGTGCCTATATCTATGGAAGAAATGTTTAGAAGAGATGTTTTGCATGAGAGCATCATTTAATGTACTATCTTCAAAAAGAAAAAATTGTAGCACTATTTATTGCGTTTCCATGTTTAGTTTAGAAATTATTATATTTAATTGTGGTTCAATCTGATTGTTATGCAAAAATAAAATTAACAAATAAAGGAACATTCATAAAGTGTTGCAAAACTAGCCATATGAATAATGTAAAAGTGTTGCAAATTATATTTAGGAATGGTGTTAAAGCATTTCAAAATGACATTTAGAAACATTTTTCTGTCGTTCCAAAAATAATTTAGCAACACATTATATATGTTCCAAATCTTGTGTTTGGAACGCCTTCTAACTATTCCAAATGAAATTTAGGAACGCTCTATGACTGTTCCAAATATTGCAATGCCACTTTTAGGAACGATTATGATATGTTCTTAAAAATATTAGGAACATAAAAAAATGTTTCTAATTGCCTTTTTTGGTGTAGTGATTTCTTGCAGTTCCCAATTTCATTATCTTCTTTCAATGGCACCTAGACTTTTCAATAGAGGAAAGAGGATTAGGAGTGAAGCTTCATCATCCAATCCTCCTTCTCCTCCTCCTAATGTCAATCCCCCTCACCCATTATTCCATCCACCTCCTCCTCCCAATGCTGACACCTACAATGAGCAAATCTCTGTTTCGTCAGAAGCCTCTAACGAGTGGTATTCTGACTTTTGCTCATGTAGTGTGGTGCCGGGTCATCCCATCAATTTCACTGTATTTTCTAAAATTGACCCTAATTTTAAGGACCTTTGTCTTGATAAAATTGTGGCTACCTCTTCAAGAATTTATCTCAATGTAATTCAAATGTTCTATTGCAGTCTTACTTATGATTACCGTAAGATTTATTCTAGGGTAGCCGGTATCAACATTGAGTTCGATGACTTCGACTTGGTGGATTGCTTACAACTCCCTGAACCCAATTCTTGGGAACGTCCTTTTGATGCTCGTGAATTCAAATCTGTTGGCGATATCACCCTAGAAGGCTTTAAGGACATGATGTGTGCACTAAATACTCGCCCTCATAAACTTCATGCCAAATATCTCAACAACCACTTTTATGAACTTTATCGCATCATATTCTCGTCCATCCACCCCAAAGCCGGATCTACTGATGAAGTCATTTACCCTAAGATTATGGCACTATTTAATCTACACTTCACCATCCCTTTCAATTTCCCAAGCACGATGATGGACTGGATGATTCATGCAAGGAAGAAGCCTAAAGCACTTGTCTATGCTATGTACCTTCCTATGATCTTTTCTGCCTTCAATATTCCTTTAGACCAGTGTCAGTTTCTAGCAGCTCCGGCATATCTCTCTAAGGCTCGTAGGACTGTTCCTGCACCTGTTCCTCCTGCTCCTGTTGAGGAAGAATCTTCTGATTCTGATGCCCCTTAACCCGATCCTCCTGCCACCCTAGATTCCATCAGAGACATGTTGCACGACTGCTTCCGGTTGGAAGACGATCTCTATACTCAGCTGGACTATCGGACCACTCTTCAGATAACCACCATTAGAAACACTCTTCATGACATCCAGTACAACATGACCCGGCATCCTACTATGCCTTTTCCTACGGGTCGGGACCCTTCTCGCGAAGGTTACCGGATTGATGACCCTTGGGCCAGGAGGTATCTGGATCCTGATGCTGCTTTTGTCGATCCTCGTCACTCTGCCAGCGAGCAGTCGTACTCTGCCGGTCCATCCCATCCTCTAGTTCCATGATGGCTGTGGTTGACTACTTGATGATGCTGCTGATGCGTCTTAGTTATGATTTTGCTTTGTAGTTTCATTTTATGCACTCTAGTTATATTTCTGCAGTGTTTTTTGTTTCATTTGATATGTATGACTGCGAGTTTCTTATGATGGATTATCAAAACTGCCAGTGTTCTCTATTAAACGTATGATTATGGTTAAAGTTGTGTGGTTGCTCTCTTCACTTTGTCTATCTTTTATCTCTTTATGGGGGAGCTATGCAATATTTTGCTAAGTGACAAAGTGGAAGAGTAATAGATATTTGATGTGATAATGTATATGATGTGATATGCATTGCTTGGATAAGAACTTTGTATCAGGACGGAAATGGAAATATCTATTTGCGGGGGAGCCACTTCATATTTACAAATTATTTTATCTCCTTCAACATGTGTCCAAGTACGAACATTGAGACATACAAATATTATTTTGTTAATTATCAAAATAGGAAAGATTGTTGACCCAAACTAGATCACAGTCAACCTGATTAGAGAATTAACAAAATGATAACTGATATGATCCAATACGACACATCGAGTTCAAGACATGACATCATCTACGATCCAATACAACGTATCAAGTTCAAGACAGACATCATCAACAAAGCTGTTACATTGCAAATGTATTTATTCTCAGTCTGTAATTTTTTAATTTATTGAGTCTAGGAAAATGTACGTTGAGTCACACTGAGTCATCTCAACCCCTAGACATACATCTCCAAGCTCCACCATACAAAACAAAATAATCCCTGAACCAAGCCAAACCACTCTAGCCCATTTAGAATTTCTGGTCTGAGGAAGATAGAGTTCGGGCCAAACTAAGGCAGAACTCAGGCCGAACTCTGCCTCCTAAAAATTAACAACCTGATTTTTAGGAACACCCTGCTACGAGCTGTCCAACGTTCGAATTTTTAAATATTTGGGACAGAATTTTGGCTAAACTCTGCCTCCCCTGACTAGTATAAATAGGGCTTGATTTCTCTCATTTCAAATCATCTCTCACTCTCAATCTTCTAAGCCTTACACATTCTAAGTCTTACTCTTCCAATCTACTAGCCACAAAACTTCCTAAACCCCAAGGTGCTCAGTGCAATTCAGCTAGAAGTTCTGTGCAAGATTTGAAAAGAAGTCACTTGGAAAATTCCAAGTTTTGCCTCTACGAAGTTTCAAGAAGTTGGCGTGCTCTTCTGAGTAAAGGCACATGTGTACCCTACTTCACAAATAGTGGATTTCAATCCTGAGCTAGAGTTCTCAGGCCTGGACTAGTCCTCCACAAGAGAAAATAGGTTATATTGCAGTGTTTGCGTGTGCTCTTCGTAACTCTTATATTTTTTGCATTATTCTGATTATATAGTTGCTTCTGAACTTAGCATAGAGTTAATTTTTAATTGGTCATTATTGACACAAACTCTATTCACCCCCTCTAGAGTTACCTACACGTTACTTCAAGGAACTTACTTGTTAGCGTCGGGGGTGTTGTTCGAATGTTTCCTTGGTTCCTGCTCGATCGTTCACGCGATGGGGAGGGCTGGATATTTTGATTCGTAGAGGAAGAAGGGGGTCGGCTGCCTATTTTCCCTATATATAGACCCTTGTTGGATAGGATTGAGTATGGAGCAGGATTACTCCTAATCCAATTTGAACCTAGAAGGGTTTATCCATGGAAAGGGTTTGGAGAAATCTTTGACCTGGATTTGGAGAACTTGAGCCAGAGTTTATATGGGTCGCTAACAGATTTGAATTTGAATTGGAAAAATGTGCTAAGGTCCCTGGTTATAACTATTTTGCAAAACCCCTTTTTGTTTACTTTCTATCCTATTCAACCATTACTTATATATATATATATATATATATATATATATATATATATATATATATATATAAAGGAATAATAATAAAAGAAATGGGTTCATGGACTTACAAATCTATCCCCCTTAGAAAAATTTCGTCCTCGAAATTTAAGGAGAATGAAATCAAGAAGAGTATACTATAAAATATCTATCATGGGTATTCTATAACAGAGCGACCCTATCCAAAATAAGCAACTAGCATATTAATCATAAAATTCAACCTATTCCTTGAATTCTATCCTAAAATTACGAACTGTTACCGTCAGTCGCTCCTTATAGTGCTGGCGTCTATTGTCTGGCCTGCACGAATCGTACTGCCTGATCGGGAAATGGTCCTCGTGGATTCCCTCCTGGTGCTACAGGTCGACGCTTTTGGCAATATCGAAACTGATGTTGATCCGAATCACAGTTTAAACATTGGCCTAGTCTCCAACGACAATCACTTTGGTTGTGTCCCTTCTTTCTGTAATACTGACACGTTGGAAGCTCTCAATTCAGGTATGGGACGGCTCCTGGTTGCTGATAATACTGCTGTGTTGAGGCGGATCTTGTGAGATAATCCCTTTCTGAATATCGGACCTTGCTTTCAGGGGTGTTTACCATGCTCTCTGCGAAACGGCTGAGGCGAGAAAACTTCGAGGTGTACTCGTCGACGGTAAAGTTTTCCTGCTCTAGACTCTCGAACTGACTCATTAACGCCTCTCGAGCTACGTCGGGGTAGAACTTCTTCTTGAACAGTTGCTTGAACTCCTCCCAAGTTACATTTAGTGCAGAAAGGCGGGGCTCATCTCTATACCACATCTGGGTGATGTTGTCACGACCCGCTACCCAAATTGTTGGGCCAAGCCGAGTCATGCCCAGCCTACGTTGAGATAAAACGTAGTAAGCTGTTCTAAAGACAACAGGATAAGACTAAATGTGCTAACAGTTCTATAAGTGAATAAAAGTCATAAATGCTCCAAACACAAAAGTCGTCTCATATAGAAATAAGTCCAAAGTACAAGTGATCTGAAATGTAAAACTGGATACATGTCCAGTTACAAAATATGTAGCCTAATACATGACTACTCTCAAACTGTCTAAAGTAAAAAGACAACTAGGCGAGGTTCCCCGCAGGAACATCCTCGTAAAGCAAAGCCGGGTCCTCGGCAGTATCTCCATAATATGTGTCGCAGAGTAACTCCTCCTCAGTAAGGACACCTACAACGTTATCCTGTCAGGACGGGAGCAAGTACTAAATCTAACAAACATATAATACTGATCATGTGATGAAAGAAAATGACATATCATGTTTGTTCAGTTTTAGGTATATTTTATCATGGCAATAGATATACATTTTAAAGTTTAAAACTGTAGTAGGTGAGTGATCAGTCAACAGGTAATCAGGATGTACAGCGGTACATATCAATTTTCTGATGTGCACATACGTACACATAACGGTATCGGTGTATATCCATACACAAACGCGGGACCAGACATACGACACAGATACATATAGAATGTAACGGTGCTCGGTAAATACATACGGAGAAGGGGGTCATGATCACGTACACTACTAGCAGTTTCCCCTTAACCCGTTAGTTAAGCATGTGAGAGATATGAGATACGGTATAAACATGGTAGAGACTGAAAGTAATACAACATGTAAAGTTCTAACTTGCTACCCCAAGGATCAGCATTTAACATGGTGGGTAAATTACAGTTTATAGCAGTATGTAAAGTTCGTAGAAAGTACTTGCCTCTAGCAAAGCAAAGCAAAACAAGCTGCGATAAAAGTGCTATGGATGTCCGGTAACTCGTCACTGTAGAAATAAATACATAAACTTAGCTTTTACACTAAGCTAAAATACTAGGACACTAATTGGTGCGACACGACTTGTGACTGGGCACCTAGCCAAAATGATGACTTTGGCATAGGAGACCAACGTGGGGTGACACACTACTTTAACTAACTTTCTAGGGTCTTTAGACTAGTGAGGGGTGAGGTTCAACACGGCTAAAACTCAAAGTAACATAAAAAGTTATAAGTCGTAATTAATCAATAAATAAATCAAATGATCATTGTGTTTTAACAATTTTTGAGATAGACAAAAAGCTTAATTTTACTTAAAGTAAAGTACCAAAATGATCCTAGTTAATCATAGAAATTTATTATAATTTTTCTGGAATTTATTAACCAGTACAAGTATTTTATAAAAATCAGTTTTCCTAAGTATACAAAAAAATGAGTTTTGGTTCCATAAGCCAAACTAGTGGCAAAACTGTAATTTAAATACTATAAAAATTATACTAAATTAGCTAACTTAACATAGTATCTAAATACTATTTTTCCAGAATTTTAGCAGTACTTTAAGTATTTTTAGAAATCCAAAAACAGCATTGCACACAATTGAAATTAAATAATTAATTATCTGCGTATTTTGTCCATGTATATAATTTGAACCAAAGTTCAAATACAGGACCAAAGGCCATGAATCAAGTCCAATATGACTTGTACAGGTCTTGAATGTGTGAAAACACATTTGGGCCCAAAAACTCATGCTAGGCTTGGACACCAAATGGTTGCAGTAATTTAAATATACAAAAAATACAAAGTCGTACAAATACTTAATAAATACTAATATTTTAATGGGATAAAATTATACATAGTAGTTATAAAAATATGACAAGTATATTTACATATATTAAAAATATACATATGCACAATATTACGTAAATTACTTAGGCTAAATAGTTATGTATACATACATATACATATATAACATATATGTATACATATAGAAAAATAAATATATATACATAAAGGAATAAATATATAATATATACATATACATATAAACATAATATATATATATATGTATAAGAAAAACAGTAAATATAATATATAATAATATATATATACATAAAGAAATACATATACATATATAACATATATGTATACATATATATATATATATATATATATATATATATATATATATATATATATATATATATATATATATATATATAAATAAGAATACTAAATATAATATATATATATACACAAACATAAATATTGTATGTATATACTTATATAACAGTATATAATAATAAATACATATATACATATATATATATATACATGTAAATAATAAAACAAAAGAAAAAGAAAAGAAAAAGAAAAAGGAAAAGAAACAACAGCACACAGGGGGGGGGAGACTCGAACTCGGCCCAGCGGGAGGTCGAGTCTCGGGTACGGTCGGGCTGGCCAGGGGTTCGGCTCGTGCCTTGTGTTAAAGTTAGGATTTGGTTAGTTTTATTTAGGTTCAGAATAATTAACACATAAAAAATAATAATAAACTCGATCCTGTGTCCGGACAGTTAGGGACACAGGATTTCTCGTGTCCTAGGCTAGCATGACACGCACGAGTCGATTTCTGCGTGTCCGAACCTACCTATGCACTGCTCGTCTCTAGGCGCGTCTAGGGTCGTGTTCACGAGACACAGAACGACACAAGGATTCAAGGGACACGTACGTGTCCAGTGGAGAATGCTGTTGCGGCTGCGACAGGGCGGAGGAGGCGTCGGGGTCGTCGGAGAAAATTAGGGCTGAGTCGCCTTGCGCCGGCGAGTCGATTGGTGGTGGTGGCTCGTCGGGACGTGGCCTAGGGTGGCTGGAATCCTAGATCTAGGGTTCCGGCGACGTTCGTCGGGGAAGATGGGTGCAGGGCGGTGGCTAGGGCGGCTGTGGTGGGGTTTTAGGGTTAGGGTCAGGACTGGGAGTCGAAGGAGGGTTTAAATAGAGGGTTGGGGCGGTTCTAGGTCGGTCGGGGCAGCCGGAAATGGCGGGGGCAGCCGGTCGTCGGTCGTCGGGCAGGGGGATGGGTAGGAATTTAGCACTTAGGTCCCCCTAGATTTAGGTTATTACACAATAGTCCCCACAGTTTGTAAATGCAAATAATAATTTGCATTCCGCAGTTTAAAACATTTAAGAAATTGCAAATTGATATTGAAACAATTCAATAAATTACAAAAGCATATTAAATCATTTCTAAAATTTACAAAATGATATTTAAACAATCTAATTAATTACAAAAATCAATTAAAATATTTTAGAAATTTGCAAATTGATATTTTTAATATATAAAACTCATTTAAAAATCATTAAAAATTTCTAAAAAAATTCCTAAAAATCCTAATAATCATTTTAATGCTATAAATGACATTAAAAATTAATTAACACTAATTTAACTAAAATTTTGAAAAACAGGGGCTTACAGATGTCGAAAAGCTGTATGCTGGACGACTAGATCTTCAGGTATTTAAGTACTCAGGCTATCCGAAGAAATCGCTCAATGTTCTCTAACCACTCATCAGCGAAGAGAATCCCCTCCGTCCCATAGAATTCCTTGGGCCTGAGATTCATGAAGTCCTTGGGACTTCCTGGGCGCATTTGGGGAGCATGAAGAGCCTCTCTCAAGGTGTCACAGAAGATATTGGGCTACGCTATTTGGGAAGCGATGAGCTGCTGGAAGATTTCGAGGAGCACAATATTGTCCAGTACAGGTGGCGGAGGCAGAACATGTGCTGGATACATAGCAGGTACTGGATGCATAACATGTGTTGGATGCGAAACATGTGCTGGATGAAGAACATGTGCTGGTGGTGGAACAGGTGTTGGGGGCAGAACGGGGGCTGGTGGTGGAGTCTATGGAGGAAACTGTGGGGGTGGTGGATTGTCGTCTCTGTGGAATCTCGAGAACTACGGCTGTGCCGGGTCGCCCAGATGAGTATGCTGGCCTCCCAACGTCGGTGGGGTCCTGTAGGTGAAAAATCTGCCTGCTGTCGGTTGGGTGTTCAGGGGAGCGATGTTCCTGTCTTGAGAATTCATTTACTGCAACAAAAGAAAACATTTAGCCGCTGAAGAATTTCAAGCAGGATGCAAGTCAAGGATTTAATAAAAATCAAGGATAGAGATCAATAATGTGTCAAGACATGTGAATGAGATCCTAAGAGTCTAATCCTAGTTGCAGGCTCACGTCGGTACAGTAATGTAACCGAAATGATTAATGTAGACCTGCATGGGCCACCAAAAAAATATATCACGACCCGCACCCGTTTTTCAAATACAAGTGTGTATCCAAGTCCAGCCTATGTCGCAGTATCGGTGGTAGAATGTTGTCTATAAGCACATGGTCACAGAAGTCTAGAACAATCAAGGCAATATATATCTCATCCACAGAAGTAAAGATACAACCAACTCCAATAAGTAACAAATAAATACTGAGAACTAAATACTGGAGAATAATATAAATGAAGTTTCAAGTTATCAAGAATTCAAGTCACGTCCGGTGGATACAAATCCACTACCAGTAGACGGATGTAAAGTAAAGACATGAAATGAAATAACTGAGTCCAAACTATGCTAAACATCAAATGACATCATCAACTGCAGTGGTACAGTGATACATCTCCTACACCTGCTCGTCTGCACCTGGGTCAATCTCGGCTAAAGCTAAAGAGATCATCAGGTCCTCAGAGGACTAGCAAGATACATAAAACATGCCTACTACTATGACAGTAAATAACATGTATAGAAGATAAGAACAGTGCAAGAAACATCTAAGAAACGACATGTCATATGGAAATGTAATACTAGACTTGGCTAACAATCAATCGAATAACTCATATAGATTGTAGTACAATGTAAGATACTCCCAATTTATAGTATGTCTCAATTATAGTACAATGCAAGATACTCCCATTCGAGAATAGCCAATCCTAGTATCAATCTACTCTCCTAAAAGAATACAAGATTCGGTCAAGTCAATCAAGGGCATAGCGACATAGTATTGGACAATGACAATCTTGAGAAATGTACAAGAACAAGCAATAATGGAAAATAAGAATAATTCCACGTGCATGTATAACGAGAAAACGAGTAAAGCAGAAGACGATAAACTAGGTACAATATGATAAGAAAATAACATAGAAAGAAAACATGTAAATACTGCATAAGTTCGGCAAAGTATACTTGCCTAGGGTCCTGAGCTGTTGGAACGGATCAGAGTCCTAATCGGGGCCCATGTAACCTATTTAATGGATTACAATGTCAATATGCAATTGGATTCAAGGATTAACAATCTACTTAAATATTAGTCTTCTTGGTCCATTGACCAACCTCTTGGTTTAGATTTCATATACTACAGCTTGGTTCACTACCCTACTTGTACATGGGAATATGTCTAGCTAGGTGTCTTAGGACATGCCTTCCTATCTGTGATCCCTTGCTCCCTTTGGCACTAACTTCCCCCTTGATTCCCTATGGTCTACATCTATAATCCTTGTATATCACGACCAATACCTACTATAAGTAGGCACAAGCTGCTGCCCTTGGTGATAACTTCCATTCCCTTTTCCACCCTATAACTCGCATATATGCTTTATATATATATATATATATATATATATATATATATATATATATATATATCTTGATAGCCCTCATCCTTATTAATGTGCACTTATCCATATCTTTCATTATCACTAACTCGTTTAGAGAGTACAAGTGTATCCTATTGATACTTATTGTAACCAAAGAGCTTCTTATAAAAGAGGATGCTCTGCTTCTGTACTACATTATAGAGGCTGCTGTCCAAATATATATATATATATATCTTGATAGCCCTCATCCTTATTAATGTGCACTTATCCATATCTTTCATTATCACTAACTCGTTTAGAGAGTACAAGTGTATCCTATTGATACTTATTGTAACCAAAGAGCTTCTTATAAAAGAGGATGCTCTGCTTCTGTACTACATTATAGAGGCTGCTGTCCAAAGTCTTAGTCTGTTCAAACAGGAATCTTACCTTTCTATACATGTGCATTTTGATCCCATTTAGGCCATCTGGTCCCTATGTTTCTGGAGACACCCACTGCTCCTGTAGGTAACCTCTACATACTTCCTTAGATTTTATTGGTGCCTATATGTTAGGAGTAACTTGGGGTTCACTTGCTGCCACCATAGGCACAGGCAGGTGTTCCACTTAGCCGATTCACTTCCTACGGCCTTTTGTATATACTGTTTTCTAGGCTAACATGCCATTTTATCTTACAGGTATCGTTTTATGCACCCCCTTGTTTTGGTAACTATGGGAACTAACATCAGGATCCAGTGTTTGAGTGGAACTCTGGGCTTAAAGGCAAATGGAGACTAGTATGTAATATGCCTCTGACCGGTCAGTGCATAGGCTGATCGATGTATCCCTAGATGCCTCCCTGGCTTCATTAGGCTCTAACACAAGTCTGTTCATAAGCTAAAACCCAGGAACCCTCCCCTTTGATCAACCGACACACTTCCACTAGTCTAATATCATAGGAACTGCCATCAGGAACTGGTGCGAGTCATATACAAAGCGTCCTTGGTTGCACTTTCTATACTTATGACCTTTATATGTGTTTGTGGCCACTAATTTGTTGCAAGGAACTACTACTACTACTACTATAACTCCATGATACCTTGTACCCAGGGACTGATACCTTCCTATATCTCACCACTTATAGACTAATCTTGCTACCTGTATTATAGTTTCACTTATCACTGCTCTTGGAAAAACTGACATTAGGATACCCTCTTCTTCTGCCTATGACACCTATATCCCCTGGTACTTATTATTGAACTGTAGGCAATATCTACAAACTCTAATGTTTATTGATCATGTGTACAGGACATTGGCTCTCGCCCATGTACCTGTACACCTTGTCCCCCTCCTTATAGGTGGTCCTCAGTGGTGTGGTGTTTTCCTGGTACTGCAGCCTACTACTCCTGCATCCTATCTAGTCTTCATATTCCCTGTACCCAAGGACAGCCACACACGCGCATGCGACTGACACCAAGGTTCCTATGCACCCCTCATATACTGGATACACGTGTGTCTGGTTGTACAAAACTGGCTTGCCATGTCGTTCTCATATACTGGGTTTTTGGTATTAAAGATAATGAGGTACAGGACATCCAACAGTCCTCTGTATCACCCTATAACCTCCTATACCTGCATATCCCATCTGATATTGCTCTTATAACTATGTGACTAGGCAATTTACTCACAACCTTGTTCAGTTGGTACATATTTATATCCCCACTGATTAATCTGTTATATATCTATGGTTAGCCCTTATTACAATAGGCAAACTGGTTCACTTAGTGTTTGGTCAAGTCCAAATGTATCCATATTGATACAAGAGTCGAATATGATATCAATACCAATCTGTTACCAAGAATCGGATTTGACACCGAGTATCAATCCGATACTCAAACCTACAACTCGATACCAATAATCAAATATGATGCCCTTATCAATCTGATACAAGGGTCGAAGTATCAAATCTGATACTAACATACCACCCGATACTAAGTGTCAACTCTGATACCAATTGGCCTCTACTTCCTACTGCCACCTATTCATTACTGTGTACACCCGTTTACCTGGGTTTAGTACTTTGTGAGTACAGGAGAAAACTCCCATATGGTTGTATCCCATATTCTTCAGTTCTCCCTTTGACACTAATACTCGACCACTTGTGCATCTCATATGGATATCTCTGATACTACTTACTGCATTACCAGATTATCTTTTACTGTTATACATATTAGTCATTGGTTCAACCCATATATGATAAATTGAACCCCCAATTTATGCTGCCCATATCCACAGCCGTAGGTAACAACTCCTTCATCTATACTCAGATACTCCTATAAGCTTCAACTTAATGTCACAGTAGCAGGGATGGTTACCACAGCGTAGGCTATTTTGGGACAGATCTTAGACTGATACTCATCATGTGGTAATGCTACACAACTCAGGTACTGTTCTGTATTTATTAATGCTACTGCTATATAGGTAATAGGATTTCTATCTCCCCTTTTATTCCCGATACTTGCCACTCCCACCTATTACTATAAGTACTGCTGCCTGCAACCTCCCTAGACTGGGTATGGATACACAACTGCTTCCCCGACACCTAATGCCTATTTATAATCATAAAACCTTCGTACACCCTTTCCTTTATCTTGAGAACAGAACACACATCAACCCAGAATACGTATGATACTCGAGGCAGTATCATAGGCATTCACGTGCTCGATACACCAGTTTACAATTCAACTAATCTCCTTTTAGACATTAAATCGAACACCTACCTATTTTCACTATTAATGGCAGAGTTCATAAATTTAGAAGACAGGAACTTACTTGTTAGCATCGGGGGTGTTGCTCGACTATTTCCTTGGTTCCTGCTCGATCGTTCACGCGATGGCGAGGTCTAGGTATTTGGATTCGTAGAGGAAGAAGGGGGTCAGCTGCCTATTTTCCCTATATATAGACCCTTGTTGGATAGGATTGAGTATGGTAAAGGATTACTTCTAATCCAATTTTAACCTGGAAGGGTTTATCCATGGAAAGGGTTTGGAGAAATCTTCAACTTGGATTTGGAGAACTTGAGCCAGAGTTTATATGTGTCTGCAACAGATTTGAATTTGAATTGGAAAAAATGTTCTAAGGTCCCTGGTTATAACTATTTTGCAAAACCCTTTTTTGTTTACTTTCTATCATATTCAACCATTACTTAATTATACTAGAGTATTATATGTATTTTTTTTTAAAAAAAAATTTTATTAGAGTATTATATATATATATATATATATATATATATATATATATATATATATATATAATGGACTTACAATGGGTGCATCTAGATATCCTACAAGATGAACAATGGGCTGGACCTCCAATTAATCCCAAGTCTGGGAGAAAGAATATAATTCTTGTAACATTGTCCTTTGGGATTAAAAAAATACCATTTGTCGGTCAATGCCATGATGGATTCTGAGGATAATTTAGACGTTTGGATAATTGATAACGATGTTACTCAGTTTGGAGCCACGAGAACAGACAAACCATATTAAAGGTGTTTCGATCAAGTCCCCGTCAGAGATCCATAACCTTCAACATCTGATCCGACTCATCCAACAGTCGCCAACATAGCCAATGGAGGATAAAACCAAACAGGCGAGATTTGATAAATCTCTATGAAAGAATATTTTGTCAGGTTTTGGAGAGCCATACACTTATGACGTTCTGTCACATCTTGCTAAAAATCCTTGCTCGTCTCTCTCTTTTGAGCTCTTATATCTTTTGAAAGAAACAAGGAACGTATTGGCCCATTGGTTAATGATCACACCTGATTTTGATAATCAACGTCAATTTTAGTCAATACGCAAAATATATAAACTGCTAAAGGTTTGCAAGTTTCATAGATGAAGGACGTCTACTGCATCGACATCCTTCTACTACAAAGTTCAGACATCGCATCGTCATCAAGAACAACACAATATCACACTGGAATCCCGACAAAGACTTTTATATTTTATTCTGTATTTTTTAATTTTATTGAGTCTAAAAAATACTTATGAGGTTGATCAGCATTGGTACTGGCTTAGGTTTCTGTCATTCCACATATCCAAATAAACCTACCTATTTAAAATCTCAAAAGTCCACAATTCCAAAAAGTCCAAAGCCTATACATATTTGGCCCAAACCAAAGTGTTCTGACCCAGACAGAACTCTGGCCGAACTCAGCCCGAGTTCGGTCAGGGTAATTTCAAATTCAAATTTTCAGTTACACCAAATCTGTCTATAACGTTCATTTGCGAGATTCATGCATCCGAACTATGCCAGAACTCTGCCCGAGTTCGGTTAGCAAAAACACTATAATAGAGAAGAATTCTCACCATTTCACATCACTCATTCATTCTCTCTTCTATATCTCTTTAAGTGTTTTCAATGATCCAAAGCTTTCAAATCAAGCCTATACAACTCTTAGCTATTGTCAGTACAGTTCTGTTCGATCTAGAGTTTTGGTTCTGAAGAGTTGTATCAGAGACAACTTTCAGAAAAAAATTTTAGTTTTCGAAATTACTTTATGGAGTCGGTCGTGCGCTCGTCACCAAGCACGGTATTGTAAAAGACTACAAGCTCTCATTTAGCTTGTGTATAGTGGATTAACATTGAGCAAGAGTACTCGAGACTGGAGTAGTCCTCTCAGAGGGAGACCAGTATACATAGTTGTTTCACTTCGTTTTTTTCTTCGGATACGAGACGTGTCCAAGCCATCCTACGCCGCAGAGTCGGCGGTAGATCGCTGTCACGGCCAAGATGCTCAAAATCACAAATAATGCTCATTCACAAATTAATTCAATTTACAATATTCACAAGTTTTACATTTGCAGAAAAATATAAACTTGTACAAATGTTGGAATGACTACAACTCAACTATCTAACTAGTCTCTGGGCTTTTGTCTGCAAGTACACCCGTAACTCCCCATGCTAAGTGAATCCACGACTAACCTAAAAAATATTGGTTTTTAGTCAGGAATGGAACGAGTACAATTCACTGAATGCAGTTTCAATAATTGAAAATGTCTATACGACAGAGGTTACCTTTAGACATATGATTCATAAAACAAATGAAGAAAAGTAGAATAAACTAAATACCGAAAATAATAAATGAAAAACAGAAAATACTTACAGACTGTCAGACTGAAATACCATTGATATGTGATCGGTCTCGGGACAATTATGAGACACTGTCTACACTATCTAAAGTTATACTGTCTATATTGTATAAATTATACTGTCTAAAGTTACACTGTCTACATTATATAAATTACACTGTCTAAAGTTACACTGTCTACATTGTATAAATTACACAGTCTATACTGAATAATGCAATAGAAATCACTGTCTACACTGTCTAAGGTCAGATCACATATCTTCGGTACTTCACCTCCCCCGACATCACAAGAATAAAAATAACATAAAGATTGAAATCACATAAATATCGACTAACAATGATGTATAGTAAAGATCAATACTGAAAACAAACAATAAACTGTACTCGCATGTGGTCCTTTGCTGTTGAAACCGATCATCCAAACCACTCAGTGTGCCACAATAGTCAAAACTCGTACAACAGTCTCCAGATGGTGAAATAGACATTACCAATATTCTCAGAATAGTCAAAATAGCTAGAATTGCCTGTCCTTAAGACCAATTCTGGATACAGGGGCAAAACGGTAATTATGTGTCAAAACGGTGTCCGCCGTTGGACCTGCTTTGTATCGAAAAGCGTGCCAAAGTCAATGGTCTCTAAAGTCGTCAAACTACATGTCTACGAATTCGTTTTGATGATACAAACCTAACCGAATATCCCAAGTTGGATTTCGGCGGCCCGTGCACAAAATCACCCGTTGAGTCGGACCGTAGGGCCCACAAAACGGTGATCCGATCAACTGTCTCAAAATTGGACCAAACTTGGCATATAGGACCAAAAAAATGATACGGTCCTGCTGGCGTAAGTTTCATCTCGATCTGACGAGTGTGCACAAAGTAATTGAAAATTTTGCACAGAGACCGATACGGTGAATTTCGACGGATACGCATCAAATTCGTCGCGCACACGCAACCAATTTGAATTCCGTCAAAGCTCACACGTCCACGAAACTATTACGCACATTTAGATGCTTTCGGTTCACGACCACGTCGCCCGGATTGGCGGGACGCACGTCGTGTCGAAGAGTTTTTCTAATTCTACAATTTTAAAAACAGGTTTTTTGCCAAATTTGGAATCCGATTTCTCGACGCACAGTCGACAAAATCTGATTCTACAAAAAGGGATTCGAAGCCCTATAGGTTTTCTAGGACTATCATTAAATAGTTTTCTAAATATCGCTACGGCTTGGCGGCAATTTGCCTTCCAATATGGGTGTTTGGACTGATTTAGGTGTCCTGTTTTCAATAGGTTTTTGATGATTTCAACTCAATTTTTCTCCTGTTTCGGGTCACTAGAATTTAAATTATTTAACAGTGATTTAAGAGGGTTATATTGGCTACGTACCAGAGAAATTGGTTCGGGAATTCGTCGAACGATGTTGGAGAAAACACAACCCGAAGTTGCATCGTTGACCTACTGCTGCTGTCATTTGCTCTGTTCTGGATCCGCTCGTGCGCAGCCATCCGGCGACTTTTCAGCGCTGCCGCGGCGGCGCGCGACGACTCAGGGTGCACCCAGGGAAGGAGAAGGCTAGGGCGTAGGTTAGGGTTTAGAATTTTATCGAATTCCTCTCATCCCCTCGGTTCTATATATGTATACATATGTGTCGATCCACCCGAGCAAGCGGTTGCTCTCGGGACTGGTTATGGGGAGGTCGGGCCGAGCAGTAAGGTTGGGCTGGGATGGGTTCGATCCACTGTAGGGCTGAGATGGGTTCAATCCAACAGTGTGATTTCTCTCTCGGCTGTCACGCAAGGGAAGGGTTTGGGAACACACAGCATGGACTTGGCCTGGTCGGGCTTGGACCCCGCTGTTGTTGGTGTGGGCCTGTTGGGCTGCTCTAGTTATTCTTCTTTGGTTCTCATTTTATTCAACAAATATATATTCCTATATATATATAAATCCTAACATCACAAAAAGTATAATAATTTAAGTACAAATATTATAATTAATAACAATTATATTATTTACCTAGAAGAGCATCTATATATATATAGTAAAATATATTTTTATATATAGAAACATCATTTATATGATATCTATATTTACTAACCCTTCTAACGAATAACGAAGTCATATAATCAATAATAATAAAATAATATTATATAAAAGTAACCTTAATAATATTGATAATAAAAATAAAAATAATAATAATAACGAAATTCAATAAACCAAATAAAGGCGTATACCAATATGTACAGTCTAAAAATCCCAAAATATACGAGGTCCTATTTTATACAAAAGTCACTGAATATCACTAATAATAATATTTATAATATTTAAATTATGAATACTTAGGAATATTCATTAAATCATTAAACGGAATACAACACACTCATACCAAACTATACCAACACGAATGTCATTGGACGTACCACATGACTACATTGGCTTTGGCTTGTTTTGGGTCCAATCTGGACTAGTTCGGTACAATCGGATTCCCTAAAACTTAATAATATAATAAATAAATAAATCTTGGGTAAGGGTTAAGTCGTAACTTGGCCTGGTTTTCCCAGTTAGGACATCACTATGGCTTGGCCTTCCCTATCAGGGCTAATACACTAGTCAAACCACGCCATTGCACTATCCGTGCCACGATTTCTAGCCGTCTTGTACTTCAAAACTCCACCATAGCTATAGTCATCTACCGTAATAATTAGCTAAATAATTATTTATAAAATGATAAAAGTAACCATTTAATTCAAAATAAATAAATAAAAATATATTATCAAAATTTCGAGGGTTACAAAAACCGTCTAGAACAGTGATTGATGGTGTACTTGTAGACAAGCCACATGATAAATATACGGAGCATGAAAAGACACATGCTAGTCTACAAGCACGAGCCATCAATGCACTATTATATGCAATTGACAAAATCGAGTTTAATCATGTTTCTACCTATAATACGTCTAATAAATTTTGGAGACTTTTTGAGGTGACTAATGAAGGAACTTCCCAAGTAAAGGAATCCAAAATCAATAGACTAATACAGGAATATGAATCTTTCATGATAAAACCCAAAGAGTCAATTACACAGATATTTACTCGTTTCCTTGATATTACTAATCCTTTACAATCTTTTGGTAAGGATTATAGCAATCACGAGAAGGTCAGGAAGGTTCTATGGGCTCTAACCATGAATTGGAACCCGAAGGCCACTGCGATCATAAAATAAAATGACCTCATCACGATGACTTTGGAAACACTGATGGGCAAGCTCATGGCTCATGAGCTGGAATTGCAAGAGTTTGCAGAAGCAACTCCCAAAGAGAAATCTATTACCTTCAAAGCACAAGTCCGAAGAGTCTTATGCAATGACTCCGACGAAGAATCATCTGATGGTGATGAACAGGCCCTACTGGTCAAAAATTTTAGACAGTTCTTGAAGTTTGAAAGATCAAACCGAAAGAAAAAAGACATCCACAAAAGCAACGAAGAATAGACAATCTGCTTCGTATGTAAGAAATTAGGGCACATAAAGAAGGACTTCTACTATCAAAGAGGACCACTAGCCATAGTTTTTAGTAACATCCTATAACCTATATTTTCTTAAACAAATTTCAACTCTAGGGGCCGTGCCTTGCCAGTGCGCTGCTGGCTGCAGTGAATCCATAGTCTCCATAATTCAAATAAATGGCGACAGTGCGCTGCTGTCCTGCCATTGTGAGTTAACTAACATTCCTTTAACTATATTTGTAAAAATTCTTGAGCTTCTAGAGATTCACACAGGTTGACTATGAGATAAAGCGTAGGTATCTAGCAGTCACAACCCTTAAAATAAAAGATGAACAGGGAGGAAATAACTGGAGACAAAGGAATACAAATATTCTAACTATTCCATGTGTATTCAAGCCTTTGAGGAAAAACTTGAATCGAAACTAACTCGAGGCCCGTATATGGATAAACTATAAAAATAATAATTCTTAGGACAAAATAGGAACTTGAATAGGCAATTCGGATTAAGATATGAGGATGATATCTCAAAGGCAAAGAGGAGGAACTGAAATATTTATCAAGGTTAGACCATTAACTCTATGAAGCCATGTCTCATCAAGCGAATAACCTATCCACATAGGATCATATCGTCATATCAAGAGGTAATAATATACCTATGAGGATTTGACAAACTATTAAAATTAATAACCCTCATCTAAATTGCATAGCCTAGACTACCCATCGGTAAATTTTGTATAAGGGACTCCTAGTCCTAGTCATTCTATTAAATTAATCCCTAATTCGTGAATGACCATTTCCTAGTCGCAGGCTCGCAATAGTACAACTAACTTAAGTACTATCATGAGTTCGCATGATTGTGCGAAAACAGACCTGCATGGGCCACCATAAAAATTTGCCACGACCCGCACCCGTTTTTTTTCCTTCGGATACGAGACGTGTCCAAGCCAGCCTACGCCGCAGAGTCGACGGTAGAACGCTGTCACGGCCAAGATGCTCAAAATCACAAATAATGCTCATTCACAAATTAATTTAATTTACAATATTCACAAGTTTTACATTTGCAGAAAAATATAAACTTGTACAAATGTTGGAATGACTACAACTCAGCTATCTAACTAGTCTCTAGGCTTTTGTCTGCAAGTACACCCTTAACTCCCTATGCTAAGTGAATCCACGACTAACCTAAAAAATATTGGTTTTCGGTCAGGAATGGAACGAGTACAATTCACTGAATGTAGTTTCAATAATTGAAAATGACTATACGACAGAGGTTAGCCTTTAGACATATGATTCATAAAATAAATAAAAAAAGTAGAATAAACTAAATACCAAAAACAGTAAATAAAAAATAGAAAATACTCACCGACTGTCAGACTGAAATACCTTTGATATGTGATCGGTCTCGGGACAATTATGCGACACTGTCTACACTGTCTAAAGTTACACTGTCTACATTGTATAAATTACACTATCTAAAGTTATACTGTCTACATTGTATAAATTACACTGTCTAATGTTATACTGTCTATATTGTATAAATTATACGGTCTATACTGAATAATGCAATAGAAATCACTGTCTACACTGTCTAAGGTCAGATCACATATCTTTGGTACTTCACCTCCCCCGACATCACAAGAATAAAAATAACATAAAGACTGAAATCATATCTCTATCGACTAACAATGATGCATAATAAAGATCAATACTGAAAATAAACAATAAACTGTACTCGCCTGTGGTCCTTTGCTGGTGAAACCGATCATCCAAACCACTCAGTGTGCCACAATAGTCAAAACTCATACAACAGTCTCCAGATGCTGAAATAAACATTACCAATGTTCTCAGAATAGTCAAAATAGCTAGAATTGCTTATCCTTAAGTCCAATTCTGGACACAGGGGCAAAACGATAATTTTGGGTCAAAACGGTGTCCGCCGTTGGACCCGCTTTGCACCGAAAAGCGTGCCAAAGTCAATGGTCTCTAAAGTCGTCAAACTACATGTCTACAAATTTGTTTTGATGATACGAACCTAACCGAATGTCCCAATTTGGATTCCGGCGGCCCGTGCATAAAATCACCCGTTGAGTCGGACCGTAGGGCCCGCAAAATAGTGATCTGATCAACTGTCTCAAAATTGGACCAAACTTGGCATGCAGGACCATAAAAATGATATGGTCCTGCTGGCGGAAGTTTTATCTCGATCTGACGAGCGTGCATAAAGTAATTGGAAATTTTGCACAGAGGCTAATACGGTAAATTTTGACGGATATGCATCAAATTCGTCGCGCACACGCAACCAATTTAAATTCCGTCAAAGCCCACACGTCCATGAAACCATTATGCACCTTTAGATGCTTTCAATTCGTGACCACGTCGCCCGGATTGGCGGGACACATGTCGTGTCGAAGATTTTTTCTAATTCTATAATTTTAAAAACAGGTTTTTCGCCAAATTTTGAATCCGATTTCTCGACGCACAGTCGACGAAATCCGATTCTACAAAAAAGGATTCGAAGCCCTATAGGTTGTCTAGGTCTATCATTAAATAGTTTTCTAAATATCGCTACGGCTTGGCGGCAATTTGCCTTCCAATATGGGTGTTTGGACTGATTTAAGTGTCCTATTTTCAACAGGTTTTTGAAGATTTCAACTTGATTTCTCTCGTGTTTTGGGTCACTAGAATTTAAACTATTTAACAGTGATTTAAGAGGGTTATATTGGCTACGTACCAGAGAAATTGGTTCGGGAATTCGTCGAACGATGTTGGAGAAAACACAACCCGAAGTTGCATCGTTGACCTACTGCTGCTGTCATTTGCTCTGTTCTGGATTCGTGCGCGCAGCCTTCCGGCGACTCTCCGGTGCTGCCGCGGCAGCGTGCGACAACTCGGGGTGCGCCCAGGGAAGGGGAAGGCTGGGGCGTAGGTTAGGGTTTAGAATTTTATCGAATTCCTCTCATCCCCTCGGTTCTATATATGTATACATATGTGCCGATCCACCCGATCGAGCGGTTGTTCTCGGTACTGGTTATGGGGAGGTCGGGCCGAGCAGTAAGGTTGGGCTGGGATGGGTTCGATCCACTGTAGGGTTGAGATGGGTTCAATCCAATAGTGTGATTTCTCTCTCGGCTGTCACGCAAGGGAAGGGTTTGGGAACACACAGCGTGGACTTGGCCTGGTCGAGCTTGGACCCCCCTGTTGTTGGTGTGGGCCTGTTGGGCTGCTGTAGTTGTTCTTCTTTGGTTCTCATTTTATTCAACAAATATATATTCCTATATATATATATATATATATATATATATATATATATATATATAAAATATATATATATATATATGTATATATATATATATATATATATATATATATATATATATATATATATATATATAAATCCTAACATCACAAAAATATAATAATTTAAGTACAAATATTATAATTAATAATAATTATATTATTTACCTAGAAGAGCATCTATATATATATATATATATATATATATATATATATATATATATATATATATATATATATATATATATATATATATATAGTAAAATATATTTTTATATATAGAAACATCATTTATATGATATCTATATTTACTAACCCTTCTAACGAATAACGAAGTCATATAATCAATAATAATAAAATAATATTATATAATCGTAACCTCAATAATATTGATAATAAAAATAATAATAATAATAATAACGAAATTCGATAAACCAAATAAAGGCGTATATTCCAATATGTACAGTCTAAAAATCCCAACATATACGAGGACCTATTTTATATAAAAGTCACTGAATATCACTAATAATAATATTTATAATATTTAAATTACAAATACTTAGGAATATTTATTAAATCATTAAACGGAATACAACACACTCATACCAAACTATACCAACACGGATGTCATTGGACGTACCACATGACTACATTGACTTGGGCTTATTTTGGGTCCAATCTGGACTAGTTCGGTACAATCGGATTTCCTAAAACTCAATAATATAATAAATAAATAAATAAATCTTGGGTAAGGGTTAAGTCGCAACTTGGCCTGGTTTTCCCAGTTAGGACATCACTATAGCTTGGCCTTCCCTATCAGGGAAATACACTAGTCAAACCACGCCATTGTACTATCCGTGCCACGGTTACTAGCCATCTTGTACTTCAAAACTCCACCATGGCTATAGTCATCTACCGTAATAATTAGCTAAATAATTATTTATAAAATGATAAAAGTCATCATTTAATTCAAAACAAATAAATAAAAATATATTATCAAAATTTCAGAAAGAGGGGTTACAAATCTACCCACCTTAAAAATAATTTCGTCCTCGAAATTTTAATTCATAACTATTCCTTAAATTCAAAAAGAAATCTACCATTACCTTAATCTCCTCGAATTTTTAATTCCTCAAAAATAGTTTACATCCTCCTCTTAGCCATTTTGTAACTACGAAACTCCGAGGACTTCTACCCACCTTTGGTCACACTACTCCCTCAAAGGTATGTCCCTACAACTTTAAAATCATCCGACTAATTAATATAATTGCTACCAATAGATATCTACTGTATATGGCACCTATAAACCTCTCCTTTCTATCAAGTAATCCAAACTTCTAGCAACAAATTTACACAATAGCTAAGAAATACTGATAAATTCTAATAAGCATGACCATTCGTCGCTCTGAAATAGGAAGGACAGGAAGATAAGGAAGAATAATCATGAGCAATTATGAAGTTTCGAGAGTGGTAGAGAGTATCCAATGATGCAGATAGAAAGCAAGTCTATGAACCATTGACTTATTTGCTAGAGTGGACTACTCTAGTCCAATCTCTTGCGAAATCGAAGAACTCTTTTTTTTTGGTGCTTGCAATCCGTGTAATACAGAAGTTCCGTTCTCGAAATTTATCTAAACAAGGTCCCATAATAGAACGGAATTTGGGAAATCAAGATTATGATCTTTTTCGTGGTTATTTAAACACACAAACAAGGGATATAAATGTAATACAAGATCGTATCATGACTTCTAGGTAGATGGAATAAGGGTTACAAATGACTTCACATTCTAAGAGATGGAGGCTACATAATCGGTATAGGGACCTATCTCAAATAGTTAGGTTTTATAATCCAAATATGGTGGTATGAATGGATGGGTTTTAATGGTTTCCCTATTTGGACATCACTCGTTGGTTGGATAAACCTTAGATTTCAATCTATATTGACTGGACAAGGTCCCAAAACTATTTCTACTAGGTTAGGGTAACCTAGAATAGGTTTTCACCCAAGTGGTTGAGCTAGTTGCCAGTCGGGTTGGTTAGATAGGTTTCTAAAGCCCAAAAATGCACCTTCCGTGACTTTCGTGTTTAAGTAGCACGAGAAAACACAATTGAGTGGCACACTAGGGACATGTGCTTAGTGGGCTTTGAGTAGATCACAACCATATATTGGGTCGAAGGAATTGAGTCGAGGTTGAGTCTCTAATAGTAGTCGAAAAGTATACTGGTATTATGGTAAGGGTTATAGCTAGTCTTTTTGACCTGAAAGTCGTACCATAAAAATAGAGTACAAGGGAACATGTTTGAGTGAGACATTATATACCTAGATGAAGGTGGACTTGTCTAGATCTTGCATATAAAATTTGTTGAAAAGTAATCGCTGGTCTCGTGCTCCGAATATTAATGACACGACCGGGAACACAAAATGATCTAAATGGAAAGTGGGAGTCCATGGGCACTAATTGTCATTCTAATAGAAATTATTCTAATCCATCGGTAGTCCTCGTATATCCTAAAATTTTAGAAAAGTTACAGTCTACCCACCTTAGAGGCTAGGACATGGTTTTAGGAATAATGAGGTTAGAAGAATTCCAAAGTCCGGATATTGTACCTCGACTCTTGTTAATAAAGAATAAGGCACGGTGAATGATTGTCCTTAACTTTGTATATTCATCTCATGTCTAAACTGTTGGCTTTGGTCGAGGAAAGGTTGGGTTACAATTTAAGGGTTGCTAGTTAAAGCGAGCTTCAGGCAAATAATTAGAGGCTCATGACATTTGGTTTCTTGAGAATAGATAGTCTCCTAGGTTGGAATTTTGACTAAGGGTAGAACCCTAATCATTCTCAAATTCTGATGGCTAGAGGGTTCCAATAGGAGTTTGAGGGTCAAGAGGAGAACGAGTAACTCAAGGCAAGGTTCTAGTTACATGGCTGGCCGATGGTAGCTACACTTATATATACAACTATCATAGCCATGGGGATACTCTGTATCTATCTACCAATAATGAGCTTCCGTCTTTCCAAATCAGTGGAAAACCAAAAACAATGAAGAGTTCAAGAAAGATGTCACTGAATACAATTACGTGATTCAAAGGCGAATGTATAATTCAAGAGGAATTATCAATGCAGTCGCGGATGAGATCCTAGAGACATCTACCTCTCAATCTACGTAGGTTAATCAGAGGGAGAGCGAACCGAGTGCACTACGGTTGATCAGACCGTAATACATCGATTCTGATTAGACAATATGTTAGTGGGCGTCCCCAATAAACATATGTCTTGAATCAAGCTCTATAAAAGAGTAAGCTTACAAAACTAGGCTGTAATAGCAGCATTGGTTAAGATAGTCAAAATACAATTATACCAAATTTTTGAAACGAGGCACCAGTAGTTCGAGTTTTTCGAGAATCAAACTTTACCCGATGTTCTTGCTTATACTGTCATCCTACTATCTCCTTATCCATAAGTCCTTGGTCGACTAATGGGTTATGAACCTCCAAATTCTACATTCTCGGTAAACCTATTAGTATCAGTCAATTACCTCGTCAATAGGTCATAAGGACCATGGATTACTAGGTTGGGAGACATGCTATCCAACTTGTAGAACTTCCACTAGTATTGGGTTTGAATCTTATGGGACATACAGGACATTGCCCTATCCTCTATAGTATCCTGAACAATTGTAATCATGTCTGAAGTCATTTCACCGAGAATTATGCCTCGTCCGTATACTCGGATGGTGGTAAACCCTTGGTTCCGTGATTCAGATGTGATATGCTATCAGATACTCTGTCTTATATTGACACAAGGATAACTACGATCAAAGAGGACCACTAGCCATAGTTTTTAGTAACATCCTATAACTTATATTTTTTTAAACAAATTTTAACTCTAGGGGTCATACCTTGCCAGTGCGCTGCTGGCTGCAGTGAATCCATAGTCTCCATAATTCAAATAAATGGCGACAGTGCGTTGCTGTCCTGCCATTGTGAGTTAACTAACATTCCTTTAACTATATTTGTAAAAATTCCTGAGCTTCTAGAGATTCACAAAGGTTGACTATGAGATAAAGCGTAGGTATCTAGCAGTCATAACCCTTAAAATAAAAGATGAACATGGAGGAAATAACTGGAGACAAAGGAATACAAACATTCTAACTATTCCATGTGTATTCAAGCCTTTGAGGAAAAACTTGAATCGAAACTAACTCGAGGCCCGTATATGGATAACCTATAAAAATAATAATTCTTAGGGCAAAATAGGAACTTGAATAGGCAATTCGGATTAAGATATGAGGATGATATCTCAAGGGCAAAGAGCAGGAACTGAACAATTTATCAAGGTTAGACCATTAACTCTATGAAGCCCTGTCACATCAAGCGAATAACCTATCTACATAGGATCATATCGTCATATCAAGAGGTAATAATGTACCTATAAGGATTTGACAAACTATCAAAATTAATAACCCTCATCAAAATTGTATAGCCTAGACTACCCATCGGTAAATTTTGCATAAGGGACTCCTAGTCCTAGTTATTCTCTTAAATTAATCCCTAATTCGTGAATAAGCATTTCCTAGTCGTAGGCTCGTAATAGTAAAACTAACTTAAGTACTATCACGAGTTCGCATGATTGTGCGAAAACAGACCTGCATGGGCCACCACAAAACTTGTCATGACTCGCACCCATTTTTTTTCCTTCGGATACGAGACGTGTCCAAGCCAGCCTATGCCGCAGAGTCGACGGTAGAACGTTGTCACGGCCAAGATGCTCAAAATCACAAATAATGCTCATTCATAAATTAATTTAATTTACAATATTCACAAGTTTTACATTTGCAGAAAAATATAAACTTGTACAAATGTTGGAATGACTACAACTCAGCTATCTAACTAGTCTCTAGGCTTTTGTCTGCAAGTACATCTATAACTCCCCATGCTAAGTGAATCCATGACTAACCTAAAAAATATTGGTTTCCAGTCAGGAATAGAACGAGTACAATTCACTGAATGTTGTTTCAATAATTGAAAATGACTATACGACAGAGGTTAGCCTTTAGACATATGATTCATAAAACAAATGAAGAAAAGTAGAATAAACTAAATACCGAAAACAGTAAATAAAAAACAAAAAATACTCACTGACTGTCAGACTGAAATACCTTTGATATGTGATCGGTCTCGGGACAATTATGCGACACTGTCTAAAGTTACACTGTCTATATTATATAAATTACACTGTCTAAAGTTACATTGTCTACATTGTATAAATTATACGGTCTAATGTTACACTGTCTACATTGTATAAATTACATGGTCTACACTGAATAATGCAATAGAAATCACTGTCTACACTGTCTAAGGTCAGATCATATATCTTCGGTACTTCACCTCCTCCGACATCACAAGAATAAAAACAACATAAAGACTGAAATCACATCTCTATCGACTAACAATGATGCATAGTAAAGATCAATACTGAAAACAAATAATAAACTTTACTCGCCTGTGGTCCTTTGCTGGTGAAACCGATCATCCAAACCACTCAGTGTGCCACAATAGTCAAAACTCGTACAACAGTCTACAGATGCTGAAATAGACATTACAAATGTTCTCAGAATAGTCAAAATATCTAGAATTGCTTGTCCTTAAGTCCAATTCTGGTCACAGAAGCAAAACGGTAATTTTGGGTCAAAACGGTATCTGCCATTGTATCCGCTTTGTACCGAAAAGCGTGCCAAAGTCAATGGTCTCTAAAGTCATCAAACTACATATCTACGAATTTTTTTGATGATACGAACCTAACCGTATGTCCCAAGTTGGATTCCGACCGCCCGTGCATAAAATCACCCATTGAGTCGGACCGTGGGGCCCGCAAAACGGCGATCCGATCAACTATCTCAGAATTGGACCAAACTTGGCATGCAGGACCAAAAAAAAGATATGGTCCTGCTGGCGTAAGCTTTATCTTGATCTGACGAGCGTGCACAAAGTAATTAGAAAATTTACACAAAGGCCAATACGGTAAATTTCGACGGATACGCATCAAATTCGTCGCGCACATGCAACCAATTTGAATTCCGTCAAAGCCCACACGTCCACGAAACTATTACGCACCTTTCGATGCTTTTGATTCGTGACCACGTCGCCCGGATAGGCGGGACGCACGTCGTGTCGAAGATTTTTTTTCTAATTATACAATTTTAAAAACAGGTTTTTTGCCAAATTTGGAATCCGATTTCTCGACGCACAGTCGACAAAATCCGATTCTACAAAAAAGGATTCGAAGCCCTATAGGTTGTCTAGGACTGTCATTAAATAGTTTTCTAAATATCGCTACGGCTTGGCGGCAATTTGTCTTCCAATATGGGTATTTGGACTGATTTAGGTGTCATATTTTCAACAGGTTTTTGATGATTTCAACTCGATTTCTCTTGTGTTTCGGGTCACTAGAATTTAAACTATTTAACAATGATTTAAGAGGGTTATATTGGCTATGTACCAGAGAAATTGGTTCAGGAATTCGTCGAACGATGTTGGAGAAAACACAACCCGAAGTTGCATCGTTGACCTACTGCTGCTGTCATTTGCTCTGTTATGGATCCACGCACGCAGCCTTTCGACGACTCTCCGGTGCTGTCGCGGCAGCGCGCTACGACTTGGGGTGCACCCAGGGAAGGGGAAGGCTGGGGCGTAGGTTAGGGTTTAGAATTTTATCGAATTCCTCTCTTCCCCTCGGTTCTATATATGTATACATATGTGCCGATCCACCCGATCGAGCGGTTGCTCTCGGGACTGGTTATGGGGAGGTCGGGCCGAGCAGTAAGGTTGGGCTGGGATAGGTTCGATCCACTGTAGGGCTGAGATGGGTTCAATCCAACAGTGTGATTTCTCTCTCGGCTGTCATGCAAGGGAAGGGTTTGGGAACACACATCATGGACTTGGCCTGGTTGGGCTTGGACCCCCTGTTGTTGGTGTGGGCCTGTTGGGCTGCTCTAGTTGTTCTTCTTTGGTTCTCATTTTATTCAACAAATATATATTCCTATATATATATAAATCCTAACATCACAAAAATATAATAATTTAAGTACAAATATTATAATTAATAACAATTATATTATTTACCTAGAAGAGCATCTATATTAACAATTATATTATTTACCTAGAAGAGCATCTATATATATATATATATATATATATATATATATATATATATATATATATATATATATATATATATATATATATATATATAAACATCATTTATATGATATCTATGTTTACTAACCCTTCTAACGAATAACGAAGTCATATAATCAATAATAATAAAATAATATTATATAATAGTAACCTCAATAATATTGATAAAAATAATAATAATAATAATAATAATAATAATAATAATAATAACGAAATTCAATAAACCAAATAAAGGTGTATATACCAATATGTACAGTCTAAAAATCCCAAAATATACGAGGACCTATTTTAGACAAAAGTAACTAAATATCACTAATAATAATATTTATAATATTTAAATTACGAATACTTAGGAATATTTATTAAATAATTAAACGGAATACAACACACTCATACCAAACTATACCAACACGGATGTCATTGGACGTACCGCATGACTACATTAGCTTGGACTTGTTTTGGGTCCAATCTGGACTAGTTCGGTACAATCGGATTCCCTAAAACTTAATAATATAATAAATAAATAAATCTTGGGTAAGGGTTAAGTCGCAACTTGGCCTGGTTTTCCCAGTTAGGACATCACTATGGCTTGGCCTTCCCTATCAGGGCTAATACACTAGTCAAACCACGCCATTGCACTATCCGTGCCACGATTCCTAGCCGTCTTGTACTTCAAAACTCCACCATGGCTATAGTCATCTACCGTAATAATTAGCTAAATAATTATTTATTAAATGATAAAAGTCACCATTTAATTCAAAATAAATAAATAAAAATATATTATCAAAATTTCGGAAAGAGGGGTTACAGAAACCGTCTAGAACAGTGATTGGTGGTGTACTTGTAGACAAGCTACATGATAAATATACGGAGCATGAAAAGACACATGATAGTCTATATGCACGAGCCATCAATGCACTATTATGTGCAATTGACAAAATTGAGTTTAATCATATTTCTACCGATAATACGTCTAATAAATTTTAGAGACTTTTTGAGGTGACTCATGAAGGAACTTCCCATGTAAAGGAATCCAAAATCAATAGACTAATACAGGAATATGAGTCTTTCATGATGAAACCCAAAGAGTCAATTACACAGATATTTACTCGTTTCCTTGATATTACTAATCCTTTACAATCTTTTGGTAAGGATTATAGCAATCACGAGAAGGTCAGGAAGGTTCTGTGGGCTCTAACCAAGAATTGGAACCCGAAGGCCACTGCGATCATAAAATAAAATGACCTCATCATGATGACTTTGGAAACACTGATGGGGAAGCTCATGGCTCATGAGCTAGACTTGCAAGAGTTTGCAGAAGCAACTCCCAAAGAGAAATCTATTACCTTCAAGGCACAAGTCCGAAGAGACTCATGCAATGACTCTGACGAAGAATCATCTGATGGTGATGAACAGGCCCTACTGGTCAAAAAATTTAGAAAGTTCTTGAAGTTTGAAAGATCAAACCAAAAAAAAAGACATCCACAAAAGCAACAAAAAAGAGATAATCTGCTTCGGGTGTAAGAAATCAAGGCACAGAAAGAAGGACTTCCACTATCAAAGGCGAGCAGTCCATATGACCGATTAAGATCAACCAGGAAAGCTACAACCGGTCGAAAGTATGCTAATACAAGCATCTGGCACGAAAGTGAGGCCAGTGAATCAGAGGAGGAGGAAAGACCCAGCAGCAGTGTAAATGTCTGTCTAATGGCATTTGATAAAGTATCCGGTAACCCTCTGTACGATAATTTTACTTTCTATGAACTAGAAACTGCCTTTAGCAAATTACTTGAAGAACACAAAAATGTATTGGACAAGTATAAGTAATATCGCAAAAAGATTAAGGCATACACAACCGAAGTAGCTAGACTGTCTAATCTTATTGAAGATATTAAAGAGACATCTACTACCGGTAACGTGGAAGAGATAGCCAAGCTTAAAGTAGACTATCATGAGGCTATCCTCATTATTGAAAAGAAAGAAAGAGACTGTGTCAAAGTGCAAGAACATTATGATAGAGAGAATGGAAGACACTTAGTCACTGAGCAAATACTCATAAAAATGTCTGTCAAATATGAGGAGTCTTGTACTATTTCTAAGAAGTTAGAAATCAAGTTAGGCAAATAGGTCATTCATGTTACACGGCCTATGGTTAGTCTTAATACAAAGAATACATCACAAAATGGGTAGATGAATCCTTTGGTACCTATTTCTTTGAGGGCCCATTATGATTAGTCTTAGGAATTCAAGCAAGTAAATTATTGTCAACAAGCTTTCTAGCTCCACAATATTGTGATATATGTTCGCGTGTACCACAATATGTGCATGTGAGTTTTGAAAATGTGCTCTTTGTTTCTGTGTTGACATTCTTATGTGTATTTCTCTAAGTGAAAGCATGATTGTGACAACCATATTGCTTAGGTGCTTTCTTTGGTTTAGTTCTTTGTGATGTATTCTTTGTATTAAGACTAACCATAGGCCGTGTAACATGAATGACCTATTTGCCTAACTTGATTTCTAACTTCTTAGAAACAGTATAAGACTCCTCATATTTGACAAACATTTTTATGAGTATTTGTTCAGTGACTAAGTGTCTTCCATTCTCTCTATCATAATGTTCTTGCACTTTGACACAGTATCTTTCTTTCTTTTCAATAATGAGGATAGCCTCATGATAGTCTACTTTAAGCTTGGCTATCTCTTCCACGTTACCGGTAGTAGATGTCTATTTAATATCTTCAATAAGATTAGATAGTCTAGCTACTTCGGTTGTGTATGCCTTAATCTCTTTGCGATATTTCTTATACTTGTCCAATACATTTTTGTGTTCTTCAAGTAATTTGCTAAAGGCAGTTTCTAGTTCATAGAAAGTAAAATTATCGTACAGAGGGTTACCGGATACTTTATCAAATGCCATTAGACAGACATTTGCACTGCTGCTGGGTCTTTCCTCCTCCTCTGATTCACTGGCCTCACTTTCGTGCCAGATGCTTGTATTAGCATACTTTCGACCGGTTGTAGCTTTCCTGGTTGATCTTGATCGGTCATATGGACTACTCTTCTTTGATAGTGGAAGTCCTTCTTTATGTGCCCTGATTTCTTATACCCGAAGCAGATTGTCTCTTCTTCGTTGCTTTTGTGGATGCCTTTTTTTCTTTTGGTTTGATCTTTCAAACTTCAAAAACTTTCTAAAATTTTTGACCAGTAGGGCCTGTTCATCACCATCAGATGATTCTTCATCAGAGTCATTGCATGAGACTCTTCGGACTTGTGCTTTGAAGGTAATAGATTCCTCTTTGGGAGTTGCTTCTGCAAACTCTTGCAATTCCAGCTCATGAGCCATGAGCTTGCCCATCAGTGTTTCCAAATACATCGTGATGAGGTCATTTTATTTTATGATCGCAGTGGCCTTCGGGTTCCAATTCTTGGTTAGAGCCCACAGAACCTTTCTGACCTTCTCGTGATTGCTATAATCCTTACCAAAAGATTGTAAAGGATTAGTAATATCAAGGAAACGAGTAAATATCTGTGTAATTGAATCTTTGGGTTTCATCATGAAAGATAATGTACTCGCCTGACAATCCAAACAAGAATAAAACGGTCGAATAATGTACTCGCCTGGCAATCCAAGCTGCTGATGAGGAAGTGTAACTGAACTGGAGTGATGTAATCTATTTAAAACAACCACAAGTCACAACAAGGTCTAAAATATCATAAGGAATGCCTACAATACAATTTACTTGATTCTAGGTCCTTCTAGGTCAAAGTCAACCCTTGGTCAACTCTGTCAAACTTGGTCAACTCTGGTCAAACCTGGTCAACTATAAGTCAACTAGTCTGTTTACTAAGTTTTAGGTCAAGCACAAGTTTTCAAGTCATTCTAAGTTTGTTTGAGTCGATTTGGATCAAGTTTGACCCAAAGTGACTTTTGTCAACATGGTCAACTTGTCGGTCGACTCGGCCATTCTAGGCTCCTTGGGTCAATCCTAATCTGACACAATACTTCCTAGGTTACATTCACGAGCAAACAATTATATATATATATATATATATATATATATATATATATATATATATATATATATATATATATATATATATATATATCATCATTCTAGGTAATGTATCTACATATACATACACATATATATACATACATACACTTATACTTGAACTTGTGAAGAGATTGTGTGTGTGTGTGTGTGTCGATGAAGAGCTTCTGTTAGGAGGGTACAAAACTGAGATAAAATGGATATATAACTATATAAATATATATATATATATATATTATAATATATATATATATATATATAATTAATATATTATATAATGCACATAAAAAAAAAATAATATATATATATTATATATATGCACATAACACAAGTCTATTTAAAAGGAAAAAAAATTTATATATATAAACATATCCTAATATACACATATATGTATAGGGGAGAAAAATGTTGGGTTTACGAAGGGGAATGAACTCTCAAATCTGAGAAAAACATCTCTACATACTCATCACAAAATATATATATACATATATATATATAATATATATATATATATT
>JANAVB010037058.1:0-35847 GCA_029216955.1 Iris pallida
GTTCGGTCCCAGAAAACACCTATAAATAGGTGTGTTTTTTTTATTTCAAATCATTCATTCATTCTTCATCTTCTCTTCTATTCAAAAAATATTTTCACCTGATCAAAAGCTTTCAAATCACACCTATACTTCTCTTAGCCAAAAGCCAATAATATCTACTTCGATCTAGAGTCTTTTGGTGTTCAAGAGTTGTAAAGAGGTTGTTCCAAGTACATCAACTATCTTTGTTGTGGAGCCGGTCGTGCGCTCGTCACCAAGCACGGTATTATAAATTGGTCGTGCACTTATCACCAAGCACGGTGTTGTAAGAGACTGCAAGCTCTAATTAGCTTGTGCCTTAGTGGATTAACATCGAGCAGAGTACTCGAGACTAGATTAGTCCTCTCAGAAGGATACCAGTATACATCGCTGTGTCACTGAGTTTGATCTCTATCTCTTGCTATTTATTTACTGTCTCTTATTTACTGCCATAGTTATAACTTCAAAATTTTAAATTGGTGATTATTTTACGCTGCACACACACACACACTTTATTCACCCCTCTAGAGGTGCTCAACGGTCCTACAATTGGTATCAGAGCAGGTTATATTCTAATATAACAAACCTCAGAGAGTATATATGGCGGCAGTAAATAAATCATTCACGGTGAAGGGCAATCCACAAATAGACCACTATTTGATGGTACAAACTATACCTATTGGAAAACACGGATGACTTTCTTCTTAAATTCTCTTGACTTTGGTCTATAGTGATTGACGGTTATAAGAAATCGGCACCTACAGTGGTTGACAGCCAGCTTGTAGACAAGCCTCATGATAAATATACTGAAGCTGAAAAAGCTAAGGCTAGTCTAGATGCTCGTGCCATCAATGCACTATTCTGTGTTATTGACAAAATAGAGTTCAACAGAGTTTCAACCTGTAAAACGTCTCACAAAATTTGGAAACTTCTTGAGGTAACTAATGAAGGTACTTCCCAAGTGAAGGAATCCAAAATTAGTAGACTAACACAGGAATATGAATCTTTCAAGATAAAATCCGGTGAGTCAATTATACAGATGTTCACATTTCTTGATATAACTAATCCTTTGAAATCTCTTGGTAAGGATTACAGCAATCATGAGAAGATCAGAAAAGTGCTGCGGGCTCTAACCAAGAACTGGAACCCGAAGGCTACAACAATCATTGAAGGAAACGATTACCACTATGTCCTTGGAAACACTGATGGGCAAGCTCATGACCCATGAGCTTGATATGCAAGAATTTGAAGAAGCAACTCCAAAAGAAAATCTATTGCCTTCAAAGCTCAAGCAAGAAAATCAACATGAAATGATTCTGATGAAGAATTATCAAGTGGTGATGAACAAGCCCTACTTGTGAAGAACTTCAGGAAATTCCTAAAGTTTGAGAAATCAAATAGAAGGAAGAGAGATATCCAAGAAAGCAATAAAGAAAACCATTTGCTTTGGATGCAAGAAGATATGGCACATGAAGAAGGACTGCCCAACTTCAAAGAAAAGCAGTCCATATGACAGATCAAGATCAAGCAAAAAAGTAACAACCAGTCGAAAGTATGCCAACACAAGCATCTGGCATGAAAGTGATGCCAGTGATACAGAGGAAGAAGACAGACCCTGCGAAAATGCCAATGTCTGTCTTATGGCATTTGATAAGGTATCCTCAAACCCTCTATATGATGATTTTACTTTCGATGAATTAGAGAATGCCTTTAGTGAATTACTTGAAGATCACAGAACTGTGCTTGATAAGTATAAACAATCTCGAAAAGAGATTAAGGCATACACAACCAAGATAGCTAGAATGTCCAACCTTATTGAAGATATTAAAGAGACGTCTACTACCGGTAACACGGAAGAGATAGCCAAACTCAAAGTAGACTATCATGAGGCTATCCTCAAGATTGAAAAAAAGAAAAAGACTATGTCAAAATACAAGAGCTATATGACATAGAGAAGAAGAAGCACTTAGTCACAGAACAAAGACTCTCAGATATGACTGTTAGATATGAAGAGTCTGTTGTAATTTCTAAAAGTTAGAAATCAAGTTAGGCAAACAGGCAATACCTGTGACACAGCCTAAGTTTAGTCCTAATGCCAAGCATACACCTAAGAGGACTAAACATCAGAAAGCACGAAAGAAATATGAATATCATATGCTTTCACTTATAGGTTCTCCAAGAAACCAAACAAGCATGTCAACACAGTTTTAACCACTACTGGTTCTAAACTAACTTGCACTTATTATGGTACACATGGACACATATCACAGTATTGCTTAGCAAGGAAACTTGTTGACAATCATACTTTATTTGGAGACCTAAAACTAATCATAATGGACCCTTCAGTAAATGGGTACCAAAGGATTCATCTACTTATTTTGTAGGTGGACCCTCAACCCTCTCATGCTAAAAGCAAATGGATCCTCGATAGCGGAAGTTCGCAGCACATGACTGGTGATGCATCTTTGTTCGCTACGCTATCGATGAAGAAAGAAGGACATCTCCTTCAGAAATAATTTGAGAGGTGATATTATTGGTAATGGCACTGTCGGTATTTTCCTTATCCAGTAATAAAGGATGTTTGTCTAGTAACAGAATTGAAACATAACCTACTGAGCATAAGTCATTTGGCTGATAAATTTGTAAAAGACAAATGTACCATATATGATATGTCATCTGGTGATCCCGTATATAAAGAGATTAGAGAAGACAACATTTATGTTTTCTTTTTGGAGAGTACTAATAATGCAGGTAGATGCCTAGTAGCTAATCTAGATGAAAGCTGGCTATGGCACATGAGACTAGGACATGCAAATATGGACACTATCTCACGACTAGTACTAAGAAGTTGGTAAAAGGACCCCGAGATTCCATTCAAGAGAGATATGGTATGTGCTGACTGTGAAAAGAATAAAGCACATAGGTCTACATTAAATCCATCAACGCTGTAATACTTCTAGACCTTTGTAGTTGATTCATAAATTTATTTGGTCCTAGTAGAGTCAGTCTTGGCGGTAAGCTCTACGCTTTTGTTATTGTCGATGTTCTCGATTTACTTGGGTTTACTTTTTATCAAACAAAAGTGATGTTATTTTTAAATTTCAGATATTTTACAAAAAGGTACAAAACGAAAAAGGCTTCATGATTACTCGTATCCGAAGTGATCATGGTGACGAATTCGTAAATTCTGATTTCAAAAAGTTTTGTGATGATATGGATATTACCACGAATTTTCTTGTCCTAGAACTCCCAACAGAATGGTGTTGTGGAACGGAAGAACCGTACTCTAACGAAATGGCTAGAGTCATGCTGAATCACATAATCTTCCTAAGTTTTTGGGCAGAAGCTGTTAGCACAGCCTGTCATATTTTGCATAGGGTTAATTCGATCTATCTCGAAGAAAATACCATATAAACTTTGGTTTGGAAGGATTCCAAATATTTCTTATTTTAAAGTTTTTGGATGTTGCTTTTATCCTGAACACCAAGGATAACTTGGAAAAGTTCGACTCTAAACAGATGAAGGGATATTTCTCGGATATGCTGCTAAGAGTAAGGGATATAGGATTTTTAATAAAAGATCTATGATTGTTGAAGAATCAATTAACGTTACTTTTGATGAGCTAAATAGTCACAGATCTAGCGACAGTGATGATGAAGATGCACATGCAAGAACTGAGAATAGTCCTGTGGAAGATCTGACTCAAAAGTTTGATTCATTAAAGTTCTTACCAGATCATCCAGAGACACTCATTATAGGTGATGTATCAAAAGGTGTAAGTTACGCTCCTCTCTTAGGGATTCTAAAATAGCAGCAAATATAGTTTTATTTCTCAAATAGAACCTAAGAATATAGATGATGCATTTTCTGATGAGTTTTGGATTGATGCCATGCAAGAGGAACTAAATCAATTTGAGAGAAACCAAGTTTGGGAACTTGTTCCTAAACCTATTGGTCAATCGATAATTGGTACCAAATGGGTGTTCCGAAATAAACTTAGTAAAGATGGACAAGTTCTACGCAACAAAGCACGTCTAGTGGCACAAGGTTATAATTAAGAAGAAGGATTGATTATGATGAGACTTATACTCCTGTTGCTAGACTAGAAGCCAACCATATGTTTTGTGCATTTGCATATTTTAATGATTTCAAACTATTTCAAATGGACGTAAAAGTGCATTTTTGAACAGTTTTTTAAAAGATGAAGTTTTTGTGAAACAACCCCCTGGTTTTGAAGATTTTTAAAAACCTGATCACGTCTTCAAGCTTAAGAAAGCACTCTATGGACTCAAACAAGCACCTCATGCTTGGTATGAACGCCTAAGTGCCTTCTTACTTGATAATAGTTTTTCAAAGGAAGAGTTGATACTACTTTGTTTATCAAATCTTTAAATGATGACATTCTCCTTGTGCAAATATATGTAGATGACATTATTCGGTTCTACTAATGAAAAACTTTGTCAAGATTTTGCTAAGTGTATGCAGAGAATTTGAGATGAGTATGATGGGAGAGCTAAACTTCTTCTAGGACTTCAGATCAAACAACACTCAAAAGAACATTCATCAACCAAGCTAAGTACACAAAGGACATACTGAGAAAGTACGACTTCAAAAATAAAGCCAATCGGGACTCCAATGGCTACATCCACAAAGCTTGATTCTGATAAAAGTGGCAAACCTGTCGACCCATAAGTATCGAGTATGATTGGTAGTTTATTATATGTAACTGCTAGTCGCCCTGATATTATGTTCAGTGTTTGCATCTGTGCACATTTTCAGGCAAATCCTAAGAATCACATCTAAGTGCCGTTAAGCGTATTTTTGATACCTTAAAGGAACTTCTACAGTCGACTTATGGTGTCCTAAAATCAAATCCTTTGACCTGATAGGTTACTCGGATGCGGATTTTACATGATGCAAAGTAGACTGTAAAAGTACCAGCGGTACGTGTCATTTCCTAGGAAAGGCCTTAGTCTCTTGGTTTAGCAAGAAGCAAAATTCTGTACATTGTCAACTACTGAGGCTGAGTATATCGTCGTACGACGTTGCTGTGCTCAAATTTTTATGAAGCAAACCTTAGAAGACTATAATCTGTACTACACTAAGATTCCTATTTATTGTGACAACACTAGCACCATTAATCTGACTACGAACCCTATTTGTCACTCACGCACAAAACACATTGAGATACGTCATCACTTTTTACGAGATCATCAACAACACGGGGATATCTGCTTAGAGTTCATTGACAAGATCATCAACTAGCAGACATTTTCACAAAACCATTGGCTGAAGATCGTTTTAACATAATGAGGCGAGAGCTCGGTATACTTGAATTTTCAGATTCATAGTGTAGTATGGTAATTAAATTTGATTTTATGACTTGAAACTTTAAAATTTATTTAGCAAAAATTATTTTGGGGTACAAGCCTAAAAAGGGTCTGTCTGTCACTACTACTATGGTCGAAGCGAAGCGTACTTAAGAATTCTTCGGTGAACCTCCGTTAGCTGAGACAGTACTCCTACAGCTAACCCAAAAATAATGCACGTTATTAAATATAAGAGTCAAAAGTCATAAAGTTAAAATTCAAATACCAAAACTGCATTTATTATCTCGAAAATGCAAGTAACCGAACTCGGTTCGAACTCTGACCGAGTTCTGGCCGAATTCGGGCCGAGTTCGGTCGGCGCTGTTTTAACTTCCAGAACCGAACAGCCGGCCCTAAACCCTATTTAAACCCCACTTCTCTCATTTTTCACTCAACAAATTGAGAAAAATTCTTTCTCCCAAAAACTCCTTCCTACTCCTTCTTTGCAAGATTTCTAGAGATCCGGTGGGCTACTCGACTTCGTTCTCTTTCTCCTCTTTCAAGGTACTTTATTTCCTTTCTTTTTCATCCATGGCTCCCAAACGTCAGAGGAGATCGGTTGATCCTTCACAAGCTAATCTTTCTCATCTGACTATACTCCAGCTAGTCTTTTTAGTCCAGCCAACCAGTAGGCTCAGATGATTTTGATTCCACTTTATTTCTTGATAAGGAATATTCTGACCTATGGTTTGATTCTTTCTCCGGTCGAAAAATTTGTTATGGAGCTGTTGTTAACTTTATAATTTTTTCTGAGTATGTTCCCACTTTTGACCATCTAGGCTACCGAGACTTTTTCGAAGTAGCTGAAAACATTTTGACAATGCAGTCCGTATGTTTTACTGCAACCTGTAGGTAAAACCAAACGACAACTACTATTCTTGCGTTGCTGGGCAAGAATTGGAGTTTAGTGCCATTGATATCAGCGAATACTTTCATGTTCCTGATGTTGGTGAAGCTCTTATGGATATTCGTCATATCCAATTTCCAGAGGATATCACCCTTAATTCTTTCAAGGAATTAATTTGTCATCCAAACCCCATTCCTAGAAGAGCATTTTCAAGACATCTAAACCAAAATTTTATGAACTCCATCGTTTCATTTTCTCTGTTCTCCTTCCAAAGACAAGATCTTCTGACAAGATTACTTTCTTAGAGCTATCTGCTATGTACCATATTTTTGGTATTCCTTTCTTTATCCCAAAGACTATGATGGCCTGGATGCTGAACTGCAGAAATACATGATGCAACCTGGTGTATCCTATGCACCTGGCCTCTATCTTTCACATGTTTGATATTGATCTTCAAACCTGTGCCTACTCCTCCACTCCCATCGAGCTCACCAGATCTCGTAGATATCTTGCTCCACCTCTGTCTCCTGGAGCTCAGCCTGCTCCAGATGTCGATGCAGAGGCTCCTCCTTCTGATGCTCCAGCTTCTCCAACCCCTGCTCCGGGATTCGATCCAGGATTCTATCAGAGATTTGATGACATTGTTGCTCTATCTGCGCAACATCATCAAAGCTATCTCGACTCGAAGTTTTGCACATCTACCAGACTCAGGTGTTGCGGAACGTGATTGTGGATCTTCACTGGAGTCTCTCTCAGGATCCAGCGTATCCAGTCACTATCCTTCCTCACCCAGGCTTCACAGGTCCTAGGTTCGAAGATGAGGCATCTTTTCCTTACTTCGAGCCTACTGCAGCTTACTTTTCTCCTGATGCTCTTGGCGGTGATGACCCCACTATGTGATGCAGACTCAGCTGATGGATAGTGGATAGGATGTTAGTCGATGATCTTTTGCTATGATATAGTTTTTATTTTGTTATGTCTAAACTTCTTATTTAGACATATTTAGTACTTTATGATTGTATCTTTGCACTTTTAGTGAGACATTTCAGTACTTTATTTCAGCATTTTATTTTAATACTAGTTCTCTCTTTATGCTGTGTTTATGGATCTCTTTTGCTTCACTTTATCTGTTTTTGTTGTAATTGTTGGCTTCACATATTGTGGGGGAGCCAAAGTCATTTTTACATTGACAAAGGGGAAGAAAGAGTACCATACCAAAATCAAAAATCAAAAGCCAATCCAATCCAAAACAAAACCAACCATCTTTTGTTCAGGTACTTTTTATTTTTGTTCTATTTTTTTAAGATATATTTTGGTATAGAATCAAGTTTGTCAATTATCAAAATGGGGAAGATTGTTGGCCCATTCCATGGTCATACCCGATTTTAATAATCGACATGCACTTAAGTCAATACACAAATATACAAATTGCTGCTAATCATTTCAGGGTATATGAAATCAATATCAACGAGCGTCGTACTACATCATCAAGCATATATCATCAATATGAAGATTACTTTCAATGGGATTCAGTTCGAGCCATTTTACAATTTATTCTATATTTTATTTTTATTGAGTCTAGGACTTAAATTGTAAGATCGACTAGGTAATACTGGCTTAGGTTAATCTCAGTCCAAATTTCTAAAAAGCCTACCTATTCCCATTTCATCTTTAAAAAATGTTCCAAATTTTTTGCAAACAGTTTTTGACAAATATTTCGAAATTCCCCTTGACAGAACTCAAAATCGAGTTCGGCCTGAGTTCGGTCCGAACTCTGCCCGAGTTCGGTCTGTTTGAATTCAAATGTCAGTTGCCTCCAAATCTGCATGCAACGTATATATGCAAAATATTTGTATTAGAACTCTGCCAGAACTCTGCCCGAGTTCGGTCCCAAAAACACCTATATAGGAGAGAGTTTTTTTTAATTCAAATCATTCATTCATTCTTCATCTTCTTCTATTCAAAAAGTGTTTTCACCTGATCAAAAGCTTTCAAATCACACCTATACTTCTTTTAGCCAAAAGCCAGTAATATCTACTTCGATCTAGAGTCTTTTGGTGTTCAAGAGTTCTAAAGAGGTTGTTCTAAGTACAACAACTATCTTTGCTGTGGAGCCGGTCGTGCGCTCGTCACCAAGCACGGTGTTGTGAAGTTGGTCGTGCACTTGTCACCAAGCACGGTGTTGTAAGAGACTGCAAGCTCTTAATTAGCTTGTGCCTTAGTGGATTAACATCGAGCAAGAGTACTCGAGACTGGATTAGTCCTCTCAGGGGGGATACCAGTATACATCGCTGTGTCACTGAGTTTGATCTCTCTATCTTTTGCTACATTTATTTACTGTCTCTTATTTGCTGCCATAGTTATAACTTCAAAATTTTAAATTGGTGATTATTTTCCGCTGCAGACACACACACTCTATTCACCCCCTCTAGAGGTGTTCAACGGTCCTACAGATTGACCTAGAAATCATGTAGATTGCATTATAAACTTTATTTACCTTATTTTAAACATTATTACCTGTACTGCTCTAAATAGGATATTGTGACTCCGGTTCAGACATCTGATATACATCAGTTATTTAGGGTATCAGGCGAGTACATTCTCTGATCGTTTCATACTTGTCAGGACTTATATTCTTGCTCTAGGTCACTTTACTTGATGCTGTCACGATTGTTATCACGGATTGGTACTATATGGATCTTTTCTTGCGATGTTATCCCCCTCGGGTACCTCAAATACATATTGTCATGTGCTTTTCATGAATATATAGTATTTCTTGTACACCACTATTCATGTATACTCTTATGCAATCTTGTACTCTTATGATCGCATGAACCCATGGATAAACTATTATATAGGTAACATAACTTGATTGGATCCTTGTGTATTGATTGGGGAGGGTGAGTAGGAAATGGTTATGTGATCAAATCCCTATTGTATAAAATATTGTATATGTCTATTGTGCCCTCACGTATAATGGAGTCCCATTTTTTTGTATAATCTAACCTGTTTACATAACCATATTGTGCTCTAAATTACTAGTCAGTTACAGTTCTTACTTATCATGTATATATTTCCAGTTTATAAATATCTTTCATTTTCATGTACATCTTCTTACAGTTCATGTATCTTACTCTTTTGTATGCTTTATATTTCCTGAAATGATATGAACTGCGTGAGATGTATTGTGCTCGCTCCTGTCCTGACTGGACCTGTTGAAAATATTATAGATGATACTGATGACTTCTGTCCAACCTATTATGCAGCCCATCTAGACGACACCTGTGAGTTGGACCTACAAGAGGATCCAGCTCTAGCTGAGGACGTCATCCCTACTGCTTAGACTAGATTAGCTAGGCTTTATCTTATTTTTATTATGTTATTTGTATTGACTTTAGAGTTGTATTATTTCTGGATGTTTGTGATGTGTCGTTTAGACACTTAGACTTTCCTTCTATTTGTATGTTCTCTTTTGAGATTTCATATCTATTATATCGTGCTATTTCTATTTCTAGATTTATGATTGAGTTGTACCTTATGTGGTTTGTCCTCCGTTCGGAGAGTATATCATATTGTATTTAGTTTGTGATAGTGATCTAGAACAGCGTTCTACCACCGACACTGCGGCGTAGTGTAACACCCATATTCTGAATACGTATTTTGTCAAGCTTGCATGTATTTCAGACCTGTATTTATTTTCTCGGATTTTGGCATGTACTTGTAATTGGCTTGACTTTCGGATTTTGGTTCTCGTAATTGGGTTTTACCTGGCTTGGTTTATTTTGTGGAGGAGAATTGGTTTGGTTTGGTTTGGTTTAACATACATGGAACACTTTAACCTACACTCCACCCTCAACACAACACAACCCACCCTCACTAAAACTCCACCTACTTTTCTCTTCCTCTTTATTTTTCATTTATTTCTCCATCTCCTTCTTCTTCCTTCCTTTACACAACTCACCAACACCCATAGGCAAGTGCACCTTGCCACCACATGAGAACCACATTTTATTTGTTCATTAGCTAGATTAGGCCATGGTGATCAACATTAGAGCTTGACATTTTGTGATTTGGAGTCTCCATTGTTCTAGATCTAGGTTTTAACTATTTTTGGATTTGCATGGTTTTGATCTATTTTGGTTAGACTTTTGTGGGTTTTGATGCTTCCATGTGGAAGAGAATTCAATTTTACTCAAGTTAGAACTTTAAAAATATAGATTTGGCTTTGATTTGACAAATATATGAAAATTTGAATTCTTGGTGTTCTTGGTGTTCTTCTCGGCCTGGAGTAGCAGCCTGCGCTCTTTAGCGCAGTGCTGGACTGCGCATCCTCCTCTCGGCCTGTGCTCTTTAGCGCAGCGCCGACCGCGCAGCTTGCCCTATGGTGAACTGCGCTCAGCCCCATGCGCCAACCATTCCTGCGCACTTCATCCTGCGCAATTCACTCCTGCGCAGTCTGCTCATGCGCAATCCACCCCTGCACAATTCACTCCTGCACAGTCTGCTCATGCGCAATCCACCCCTGCGTAGTTCACTCCTATGCAGTCTGTTCATGCACAATCTGACCCATGCGCCATCTGCCCCTGCGCCCTGTGCCCCTGCACACTTAGCACCCTGCGCAGCTGACACCTGCGCAATCCAACCTCCTGATCCCTTGCGCAAACCATTGGCTCTTGGAGTATTGGTTTTGTTTTTCCTCAAGCTTGACTCTTCTATAGCCCTGTATATTGATATTTTATTAGATATTTTACGCCCATTTTATATCCTTACGCCTTTTGTCATGAACTTGATTTTACTTAACATGTTTAGAATGACTATTATACATGGCATGGTATGACAAGGAACTAGCATAACACGCCAGTGACCCGTAGTGGTGCACTCCCGACATGACCAACCTGACTTGATAGTGGCCCGTTGTGGCGCTCTCCTGACAAGTACCCTGACATGATTTATCTTGATAACTTGATAGTGGCCCGTGGCGGCGCACTCTTGACTTGACTTGACTTGTAACTTGTAACTTGTTACTTGACTTGACTTGATGCTGTTGCGATAGCTAACTTGACTCGTATAATCAACTTGACATCGTGGGTGTTCCTGCTTGCTTGCTTGTGCAATCCACTTGTCTTGTCTTGCATCATGTCTAGGACGTGACTCCCTGGTTTCCACGGTCAGGGATTCATACTGAATATAGATTAAGTTAATGACTAGATCAAACTATAGTTCATGGAGAATTTCCAGTCACAGGCAATCTTGTTATCTGGGCGCTCTTAATTGGACTTGTAGCTTGCCGACGAGTAGAGCACATTTCCAGCACACCGTCGCGTGTTGCACCCTCTAAGTCACCTAAGGGTACATTTGTCTCCCGGGCGATGTACCCACCTATACTCTCAACCCGCGAAAGGATAACTGGATAGTCTGCAGGGCTTGGGACTGGAAAATTCTCACTTGCATCATGATTAATTAGGCTTGTGATAACCCTAGTTAGTTAAGTAGTAAGCCGTAGTACTTGCTTGGCCGTGATTGATTGGATGGAGTCTAGTCCCGCTTGTCCTATCCTGATCCTGTACAAGGTTATGACATGACATGACTACTCGTGCTTTATCTTAATCATGATTAATTACAGGTCCTGATTTTTTATATTTTATCTTGCCGATAAATGGTGGGAGAAACCAAGTTCCGTTCAGACGGGTTACAACCCCGGTCCTTGTCTGGTTTACGGGTTGTAACCTGGTTATCTGAAGAGTCCTATGGTTATCTCATCGTATATCACCTGCCAGGTTTCTTCTTAAAAATTGTCTTTATTATGTAATTAGTTTCTTATGATCTGATATGCTGGCTTTTGTTCTTATTTCGTGGCCTCCTTTATGGCACTTGCTCTTTCTGGGGTTTGACCCAGCTGGTTTTGTGTGGCCAGATTTCAGAGCAGCACCCGAGGATCTACCGAACCTCCAGCCCGATGGTGGCAACTAGAAGGAACCCGGGCTACGAGTGGGTTTTCTATTTTGTTTCGCTCACTCTATTGTAAAAAGTATTCTTTTGAGGCGTTTAGCCGACGAGCACCTGTTAGCTCGATGCACTTTTACTTATTGTCTGCCTACGGTCTGTAAACATGATTAACAAATCCTAGGGTTGATCATGTATGACTTAACTCTTGCTAGTCCTAGCATTTTGTACGACTAGCTTCATGATCAGCTGATATGTAATATTTGTGACGCCTTTTATTGTATATTTGGTGGTCAAACATCTTATAATTATATTATTTGCTTGAGATTGAGACAGTAGGCTTGACCTTAAGAGACTGTTGGCTTGTAGTAAACCCTCATATCTAGACAGCCATGACCGTATAGTTGAGATGTATTCTATTTCAATATACGTAGCTGGCTATGTACGCCCCCGCTCTCCAGTATTCTGGTTCTGGGGCGTGACACGTAGGCTGGGCGTACCCACTTCTGGTGCCCCTACACGAGGTACGGGTCGTGACACATTTTTAGTGGTGGCCCATGCAGGTCAAGATTCGTATTTGTGCGAAGTCGTGGTAGTACGACGATTAGTTGTACTGCTGGGCACCTGCAATAGAATATAGGAAGTAAGGTATTAGAATGAGAGGATACTCAATCACAGTTAGAATTCCTTGAGAGGTTCCTGGGATGACCCTTGAGAATCTCATTTTGAACTTCAAATTTGAAATCCTTTTCTCTTGTTTTGATTCACCCTTACTCCTTGTTATTTGAACTTGATTTTGATGAATCGTTGTTGATTTTGATTTTTTTTATCGAGATGAATTTTATGACTTGAGTTACGGTATTTTTTGATAACATATGTTGACGGGAATAACAGGGATGGTAAAACATCTACTTGGTTATAGAGCCTAGAGTTTATCGCAGCTATATTAGCCGGCGTGGCAAGAACGTAGGGACCTAACTTCGGATGTATATATCTTGACCAAGAGATTTAGAATTTCTCGCAGTTATACTAGATGGCTTAGCGAGGATTCCAGATGACATGATCATAGAGATCCATACCCCAGTTATGGACTCTACCGTTCATCGCAGCCTTGCTTACTAGCGTGGCGAGGATTCTGAGTATCATAATTTTGGACAGACGCATGTGATTATTAGATTATATCTTGAGAAGGTTCTTAAAGTATCACTTCTTCCATTTCACTTCTGTTTAAAAAAAATTTGTTTTCTATCGATAACATTAGATTAATTAGTCTAATTCTTTGTAGAACTTCATTTAGTTATAATTCTTCTTAATGATTTGATGACTTGTATTAGGTCTTATCTTAGAATTAATAGTTTAGTTTTGATAGCAAAATAGAAATCCATTTTAGTTAATTCTCTGTTGTTTATAATATTTACCAGTGTCACGACCCGGTCCCAATTGCTTGGGTCGAATCGGATCATGCCCAGCCTGCACCGTTGTTGAGACGGCGGCAGTAAGCTGTTCAGTAGCAGGTAACCATACAACAACACAGATACAATTGTCACAACTGTTCTATTCGAAATTGAAACTTTGTTAAATAAAATATTCAAAATACATCTGGAAATGGATATGCAGAAATAAATACAAACTCCAAAACAAAAATGCTGGAAAGGGAAACTATCTAAGCATCTGGTTCAGTTGTTCCAGGTTCAGCGTCCCCCGGAGAAGGCTCCGGAACCGTCACAGGGTAGAGAACCGGGTCATAATAGCCATAATAGAATAGCTCGTCATCCTCAGTGTTACCTAAAATGTTGTCTCCAGTCAGGAGGGAGCAAGAACGAAATATGCATCTCATATCTTAAATAGTAATTGGAAAGTGCAGGATAAACAGTTTGAAATAATGATTTTCAGCAGTTTAAAACAGTTCTGTGTATTTTGAATATGCAAACGTCTATGACCGGCTTGGGTTGATCAGTAGTATCCTAGCGATACGATATGGCTTATCCCCGTGTGTGAGAGGGGTAAGCTAACACAGTCAGTTCAGTAGGGGCTTTGGTCATAAACGTTTACACTATTCCCCCAGTCCCAGATTCAGTAACAGTAACAGTAACAGTCGGTAGAGTTCCGTGCCAGCAGTGTGGTTTAACATGCATCTTACTTTACTAAATAAAATACAGGAATACACAAATCGTAACTTGCCTTGTATTAGATTGACTGGAAGAACAGTTCGGTACCGAGGAGGACGTCAGGTCCGACTTCGAGTTCCTACAGTTGAGAACTCGATTTAGAATCCTGAAAACCAGACTAAGTGTGCTAGTTGCAATCTCTAGTAGTCATGTCCTAGTCAAGTTTTAAGTTGTTTTAATCTACAGCTAACGGTTACGTCGCAACTACGTGCGTTGATTAAGTCGGTTAATTGGTTTATTTGGAAAATCCCGAAAATCAAGTACAATTTGAAAAATCGCGAGAATCAATTATGATTTGGAAAACTTTGTGTTTGTAATATTAAAATACAATTTCTTTTTAGTGATAATCTGTGAGTTAACATTATTTTATTTTTTTAGCTAACTTCGAATTAAACCGTAAATTACGTCCTAAACTACGAATATGCAATCAATCTAAAATCCACCCAAATTACATCCACCAGAAAATGAAAAGAAAATAACTACGCTACTCAAATACATGGGCACAGCTACTGGTCCTAGGATGGGCTTATGCCCGATACATTTTTTTCTTTTTACATTAAATAAGAAAATGACAGAATTAAATAATTAAAATGCGGAAAATTAGAAGACTATAATAATTAGCCTAAAAATAAAATAATTAAAATAAAGGAAACTAGGAGTCTCAGACTCGGTCCATTTTCTCAAATTCGGTTTATGCCTCAACGTCCGGTCGGACCGGTGCGTTTGCATTTCGCCGGGGCCCACAGACCGGTACGGTCGTCGCCCAGAAATCGGTTTTATAAATCGTTTTCGAAAGCCGGTTTGAAATCAAATAAAATATAATTTTCGTAAAAATTTGGGCAGCACTTCCTCTATTCCGGGATGAACCCAAAACTGGGAAAGTGCGCCGAAAATACCTGCAATTAATTTCCAACCCGAATAATCCACCAAAAATAACCACCAAAAAATTCCAACACCACAACCATAATTTCCAACCCACAGAATAGTTCCCGAAAAGTCCGGAAAAAATCTATCCAAACCATGCCAACCCAGCAAGTAAAACACAGGTAATTAAAATAACGCGGCTAATCGAAAAGTAAAGCACAGCTATCCGGATTCCCAGGAGGGAACCGGGGAACCGATTTCATCATCGACTCTACGGGGAGGGACGAACTACTCTGATTATCAGAAGTTACCTATTTCCGTTGGCGGGGAGCCGCGGGAAAAACTCGAGAAAGAATCCGAACAAAGTCGGCAGCAGGTAGAAGTCCAATCCCGCGGAAAAATCACGGGGACAGCAAGAAATCCTCAGAACAGCGCTGGACAGCAGGTTCGGCCGCGGGATTGCTGACAGCGGCGGGAGTTTGCTGCTGGCAGCGGGCGGATGGCCTAGATCTGGCCAGACAGGGGGCTCCGGACACGTGGGGTGCGCGGAACAGCGGCGGAGGGTCGCCGCAGCGCTGGTCAGCGGCTCGCGGAGACGGGATCGGCCGCGGATTGGCCGGACGGAGTCGCCGAAGGCCGGGGCAGCGGGGAAATGGCGGGCGGAGTTCGGCGCCGGAGAGGGGGCGCGGGCAGAGGGCGGTCGGCCGGCGGGAAGACGGCGGCGCGGGAGGCGCTGGAGGGGCTCGACGGCCTCGGGTGGTCGGCGCGGCTCGCGAGGGTGGCTCGCGGGCTGGACGGGCGCGGCCGGCAGAGGGTCGCCGGCGGGACGGATCCGCGGGTTGGGGCACGCCGGAGGGGCTCGCGTGAGATTGACAGTGAGAGGGTTGTGAGGAAGAAAAGAATGGGGTTCTGATGTGCGCGTGAACTAGAGAGAGAAATATAGTTCTCCTGCTCAAATGAGATGGGAAGGATGGGTAGGTGGTGGAGTATGGTGTGAGTGAAAGAGTTAAAGAAATGGGAAGTTATAAGGGAGGAATGGGAGTTGAGGAGTTGTGCTGGAGTTATAGAAATGAGGGGGCGGCTGTGTGCTGGTGTATGGTGGGGGAAGAGAAAAGGTCTCCAGGGAAGGGAACGGGTCGGGTCTAGGTAGATTTAGGAATTTGGGTTTTGGGGAGCTTAGTTTAAGCCCAAAAATAAAAGCCTTGTTTATTTAACCAAAAAATGTTACTTAAAATTTCCAGTCGGGTTTGAACAGGGTCCGGACTCAGAGTCAGGTTGGCAACCAAAACCAGGCTTATTATTTTGGAAAATAATTTGGAACCAACAATAAATAATAATTGCATATAGAAAATTGCGACAAAATAAAATTCAGTGATTAATCAAAAATTGTTTTTTTTTTAATTCTAATAAACCAGAAATACGGGTTTCACAATCTTCCCTCCTTAGAAAATTTCGTCCTCCGAATGTAGGATGGGCCACCACTAAAAACATGTCACGACCCGGTCCCCAATACTTGGGGACCGGGTCCCCAAATACTTGTCACGACCCGGTCCCCAGATTAAACACTATATTTGTCACAACAGTTCGGAAATTTAAACAGATTAAAATAAGAATTCTTAGTGGTGACATGTTTTTAGTGGATTAATCACTGAATTTTATAGTGTTTAAAATAAGAATTTATTTTTAAACTGATTCAGACTAAGGAATGATTGATGAATTCTTATTTTTATTTCGAAAATCATTTAATAAATTCCCGAAAATTTCGGCAGCATTCCCTCTGTTTCGGGATAACCCAAAAACTGGGAAATGCTCCGTAAACCTGCAGAAATAACTCCCGAAACCCACCATAATATATATATTCCCAAGCCAACTAATTATGAAAAAAATCCGAACTCAATTATCAAAAACCAACTTTCCAAAATTCCAACAGAACACACAACATAGCTAAAGAGAACCGTCAACCAACAGAACATAAACCCCACCAAATATCAAACTATGGAAAAACAGCAGATCTTTCCCGAAAATCCGAATACGGGTAATTTCCAAATTTCCTTCGGAAACTCCGAGAATTAGCCTACGAATAGGAAAACCCAGAGAAATAATCATTCTCCAGAGTTCCTTTCGAAAAGGTTCTCAGACACCCGATTCTCCGAAAATTCCGAAAAACAGAAATTAAAACAGCAACTAAAAACATTCGGAAATAACAGATTAAAAATAAGAAATTCTTGTGCTTTCTGGATCTCCATGATTTCTTAAAATAGGGTAACCATTTGGAATTAAACATGATCCACTATTTTAAGTAGAGTATGTAATGCATGATATGTTAGATGAATGAAATGATATATATATATGTGTGAAACCCATAATTTCTAGTTTGCAATTTTTATTGTATATAAATTTTTGTTAAGTTATCAATTAATTGATAATGTTATTTCTAATCAATTTAGTGTAAAATTATTCTGTTAAAATAATTTAACTGGGATTTTTGTATGGCAACCCAGACCGAACCCAATTTTTGGACTTAAAACATTTTAAAATAAAATATTAGAATTATGAAATATTAAATATATTTTTCAAACATTATTTATTGATATTAGGCCAAAAATTCTTTTATAATTAAATAAATTTTAGGCCATATTTAAACTTTAGATTTTGGCCCAAACTTACTTATAAAACCATTTGATTTTCTAGGAATAATAAGAGCCCAATAGTTGAGCCACAATCTTGGTCCATTCCTTATTGGGTCTAATACCCAACAATCTCATACCCGTTAAGTTGTCATTAAGTTGTGAATGAATGAGCCATTCACTCATTTGGTTGTTCTGATGGAAGAAAACTTAAACTTTCTTTACTTTCTCAAACTTTTCATTTCTCAACCGACCAACGTAGCCGACCCCCCCATCTTCCGAACGGCCAAACCGCCGCCGGCGCCATCATGGTGGCCGTTGGCCTTCCCAACTCCGGTAACCCCTCTCTTTCACTCTCTATAAAAGCCCTCTACATCTTTCTCCATCTCCACACCATTTCTTTCCTAAATTTTCTGTGAAAAACCCCATTTCCGGCGAGTTTCCCGGCGACCCCAAGTTTCCAGACCCGATCCGAGCTCCCCTCGGTCAGATCTGGGCCGCCCCCTTCCCGGCGCCGCTTTCAGTGGCCGACGCCCCGATCCCGCTGACCCGCGCGGCCCTTCCCCGCGTCCTCGTTCACGTCGGCGATCCCGCGCCCACGCCCCGCCGCCGTCCCCTGGCCGGCGCCCGACCCCGGCGACTTGCTGCCCCGTTGGCGTTTCCCGGTGCCGCTGTCTGTTTTCGGTTCTGACCCGTTTCTATTCGAGCTCCAATTTCGGTTTCGGTACACTCTGACTCTATATTCTTTAATTGTCGATGATGAATTCTCTGGTCCGAATCCTGCGGGATCTCGGTTTTTCGACAACGTAAATTCTACGTTGCAATTTCTGTTTTTTCGGAATTTTCGGAGAATCGGGTGTCTGAGAACCTTTTCGAAAGGAACTCTGGAGAATGATTATTTCTCTGGGTTTTCCTATTCGTAGGCTAATTCTCGGAGTTTCCGAAGGAAATTTGGAAATTACCCGTATTCGGATTTTCGGGAAAGATCTGCTGTTTTTCCATAGTTTGATATTGGTGGGGTTTATGTTCTGTTGGTTGACGGTTCTCTTTAGCTATGTTGTGTGTTCTGTTGGAATTTTGGAAAGTTGGTTTTTGATAATTGAGTTCGGATTTTTTCATAATTAGTTGGCTTGGGAATATATATATATTATGGTGGGTTTCGGGAGTTATTTCTGCAGGTTTACGGAGCATTTCCCAGTTTTTGGGTTATCCCGAAAACAGAGGGAATGCTGCCGAAATTTTCGGGAATTTATTAAATGATTTTCGAAATGATTTTTCGAGTTAAATATTATTTTTATAATATTTTGGGCGACGACCTTAAACGGTCACTGGGCCCCAGTGAAATGCAAACGCACCGGTTCGACCGGACGTTGAGGCAGAGTAGCTGATATGACGACTGGACCAGAGTCTGAGACACCTATTATTTTAAATTTAAATTAGAAATTACTAGTTTTATTAATGTTAATTGTAGGTAATTTTCAAGACTAACCTATCTTTTCTTATTTCAATTTGCAATAAAATTTGTAAGGGCATAAGCCCAATTCCAGTAAATGTGGTTTTGTAATAAGTAGGAATTAGCATTTTATTTTATTTTCTGGGAATGTGTGATAGCGTAGGAACAATCAAAATATTGTTATGAATTATTAATTAATGATTCACAATTTCTCATTTTAAGAAAATAAATATATTTTATATATATTAAAAATATCAAGTTTTTCAAATAAATAAATATCATGTTTTATACGTAATTTGATAATTACAAGTTTTCCCGAAAAACCAATGTAAATTGATTTCCTTAATTTCAACGCACTAGTAACGTTGTGATGTTGTGTTAGCTAATTAACAACTAAAACTGATTAGGAAAAACAATTAGAGATTGTAACTAGATAACTCTGGTGATTGCTTCTGAAACAAGTTCCCGGAATGTAGGATTTCGAGGAAGAGCGTGACTGTTCAAAATCCCGAAGTACCGACTTTTCAAACCAAGGATTTAAGGCAAGTACATTTTATGTAAATTTTACAATCATTTTACAATTGTTTCATTGCAATTTTAAACCACCATTATACACGAACTCCTTCGGGAGCATTGATTGTACTGTTGGGGACTGGGGGAGTAGAATAGTGGATATGACCAATTCCAAACTTAGGATAATGACTGTGTTAGCTTTCCCCTCTTCACACGGGGACAAGCCATATCGTATCGCTAGGATACCATTGTAACCCAAACCGGTCATATTCACTATCTATTCACATCACTGTACTGAATTATTTCAAAACTGTTCATCTTTAAATTATTTAAAAGTGCATGTCATAAATTGTATTTTAATTGTTAAAAGTTTGCATGAATTGTACTTTGCTCCCTCCTGACTGGAGATAACATTTTAGGTATTACTGAGGATCTGGAGATGATGATCAGTAGCTACTACGATCCCGATTTGTACCCGGCGGGTACTTCCACCAGAGGAGGATGATGTGGCATCGACATAGATGCTACTTAGTTGTGGAGAGTTTTTAGTTGCTGTTTTAATTTCAGTTGTGAACCTTGTATTTGGAACAAGTTTTAATATCGTTAAATAAATGTTGTGGCAACTTTGAAATTTAAATTTGTTGTTGATTGACCTGCACAATGAATTACAGCTTACTGCCGCCGTCTCATCAACGGCGCAGGCTGGGCATGATCCGATTCGACCCAAGTATTTGGGGACCGGGTCGTGACATGTTTTTAGTGGTGGCCCATGCAGGTCTCTGTTCAACAACTTAGGAAAACTTAGAAACAATTAGGAACACTAGAACATCATATTGCCACAACTTAGGACCGATATATATTATTAAATATTTTTGATTATAGACGGGTAGGATACCTTGCTTATGTTTATGTCCTAAACCTTTCCAGACCATGGCTACTAATGAGAATGACAATGTCGGAGATGAGCTGTCACCTCAGCACACCCCATCACCACCCCAATATAGTCCGGATCCTACTCCGCGACATTTGACTGATCGCCCTCATAATGCTGGAAACGCTCAAGTTCATCAGACGACGGATCCTTCAGGCTCGAGGACTGGACTGCAGACGGTGATGCCTGTCCCACCTGCCCCGCCGCTTCCAGTGAACCCCTCCGAACTCATAAGTTTGCTGCGGGAAGTGCTAGCAACTCAGAGGGCTGAAGCTGAATCTCATCGCGAGCAGAACGCGATTATGAAGGAAGGAATGGAGAACTCCCACAATGTAGCTATGGCTGCACTTGGAAGGAGAGAAGTGAACCCAGAAGAGCCTAGACCAGCTAAGGTAAGTGCCATTCTAGAGGATAATTTTAGTATTTTTTTTGAGACCATTAATAGTGATTAGAGATCATATTATGGTAAGGTGGGGGATATTGAGAGCTTCAAGAAGCAGAACCCTCGACCTTTCAAGGGAACCGAGGGAATTGTCTATGCTGACGAATGGCTCGACAATATGGAACGTCTTCTAAGCGTCGCTACGACTTCCAGAAGACCTTAAGGCAGAAGCTGTAGGACTCCAACTGCAGAATATAGCTAGCACCTGGTATCGGAATGAACCCCGACTCCAGGATAGGCAGGTCGATTGGGACACCTTCAAGAAGTTGTTCCAGAGGAAATTCTTCCCAACTTCTGAAATGCGGGAGATGGAGCGACAATTCCAGAACCTGAAGCAAGGCAATATGACTGTGGGAGAGTATGCGGCAGAATTCGGCCAGCTCAGCCGATTTGCCAAGAACATGGTGGCTGATCCTGCTGATCGTGCTGAACGATTCAAGTATGGACTTAGAGAGGAGATTCGCACTCATGTGATCTCTGGTGGAGCTAAGACTTATGAGAAGATTCTGGAGAGAGCCCAAGACATAGAGAAGAGCCAACCTGCCCGCTCGAAGAGAGATTATCCTGGAACTAGCAACTTCCAGGGTAATCAGAAGAAGCCCAACAACAACACAACAACAGCAGCAACAATAACAATAACCGTCCTCAGCACCAGCAAGCGAGGAACAATGAAAGAGCACCCCAGAGGCAGATTCCTATCTGTGACTTTTGCAAGAGGCCGGGACATCTGGCAAACATCTGCAGGAAGAGACTAGGACAATGTCTGATCTGTGGGTCTTCCACCCATCAAGTGAGGGATTGTCCCTTGTCAAACAACAAGGCTGGAGGAAATCAGCAGAAAGGACCTCTGCCCACTCAGCAGCAACAATTTGGGCAGCATCAACAGAAGACGGGGCGAGCTTTTGCCCTAACTGCAGAGGAACCAGAGCCGGAGCAGGAGCCTAATGCGGATGTCATATCAGGTTACATCTATGTACATTCTCATCCTGCATTAGCTTTATTCGACTCTGGTGCAACACACAGTTTCATAGCAACCAAATTTATCTCTGCACATCACATAGTTACGGGCTTTAGCAAGAGAATATGTAGGGTTATGACTGGAGGTGGACCCCTACCTATAACGGAGACTTGTAATTGCCCCATTACAATTTCTGACCACAAGTTTGTAGCACCTTTATTGGTGATGCCCTTGCCCAACTATGACATAGTCCTTGGAATGGACTGGTTGAGCAAGCAGCATGCGCTGATAGATTGTCACAGAGGATGTGTAATCTTCAGCCCACCTGGAGGGCCAGAGTTTGAAGTCTCTAGAGCTCCGGAGGTTATGGAAGTATTGTCTACTCTATTTCTGAAGAACCTGAACCACCTCACCCTATCATAGCGGAATACATGGATGTTTTCCCTGATAGTCTGCCTGGGCTACCCCCAGATCGGGACATAGAATTCACTATTGATTTAGTCCCTGGCTCTCCCCCGATCTCTAAGGGATGTTATAGAGTCAACCCGAAGGAGGCCAAAGAGATGAAGGAGCAGATCAACGAACTGAAGGCCCTTGGATTCATTCGAGACGGAGCTTCACCCTGGGGAGCACCTGTTTTGTTTGTGCCCAAGAAGGACGGAACAGTGAGGATGTGCATCGACTACCGGGCGCTGAACAATGTCACAATCAAGAACAAGTACCCTCTGCCCCGGATCGATGACTTATTTGACCAGTTGAGTGGAGCCAAGGTGTTTTCCAAGATTGATCTCAGGTCTGGCTATCATCAGATCAAGGTCAGGAAGGAAGACATTCCCAAGACGGCATTCAACACCAAGTATGGGCAGTTTGAATTCTTGGTCATGCCGTTTGGTCTGACGAATGCTCCTGCTGTGTTCATGAACCTTATGAATAAGGTTTTCCATGAATACTTAGACCAGTTTGTCGTCGTCTTCATTGATGACATACTGATCTATTCAAAGACGAAGGAGGAGCACGAAGAGCACCTCAGGAAAGTTCTGGAAACTTTGAGGAAGGAAAAGCTGTATGGTAAGCTATTCCAAGTGTGAATTCTTTCTAGACAAGGTGGATTTTCTTGGCCATGTTGTCACAGGAGAAGGAATTTCTGTGGACCCTAAGAAGATAGCTGCTGTGGAGAAGTGGCCTACCCCAAGCTCAGTTGCTGACATCAGAAGTTTCTTGGGCTTGGCGGGCTACTACCGGAAGTTTGTGAAGGACTTTGCTAGAATTGCTGAACCTATGACAAAGCTGACTCGGAAGAATGAGGAATTCATCTGGACGGAGGACTGCCAAGCAGCGTTCGAGGAGTTGAAGAAGAGGCTTACCACTGCACCAATCCTTGCGCTACCCGCAGGATCCGGTGGTTTCACAATCTACAGTGACGCCTCAGGCAAAGGACTGGGTTGCGTTCTTCAACAACATGGGAAAGTGATTGCTTATGCATCTAGGCAATTACGGACTCATGAGAAGAACTATCCCACTCATGATCTGGAGCTTGCTGCAGTCATCTTTGCGTTGAAGCTTTGGAAACACTATCTGTATGGAGAGAGAGTGGAGATATACACAGACCACAAAAGTCTGAAGTATGTTTTCACTCAGAAGGAGTTAAACATGAGGCAAAGGCGATGGCTGGAGTTAATGAAGGATTTTGACATCGACTTGCAATACCACCCGGGTAAGGCTAATGTGGTCGCTGATGCACTTAGTCGATACCCAGTGGCGATGTTCTTAACCAAGGAGAGGCACCTGCTGGAGGACATCGAGAAGCTTGGACTGGAGATTGTACTGCCTGGACGGAAGGAACTGGATGCTGATTCGGTAATGATGAAGTTGCAAGTGAGCTCGTACCTGATGGACAAAGTCAAGGAGACGCAGTTTCAAGACGAGGCACTTTGCAAGCTGAGAGATCAAGTGTTAGCAGGAACACTGGAAGGTTTCTCAATCGCCAGCGATGGAGCTCTGAAAATGGTACAAGGCTTTGTGTACCGACTGGCGAATTAAGGAATGAGTTGATGAAGGAAGCGCATCAGTCTCAATATTCCATACATCCTGGAGCCAATAAGATGTATCGGGATATGCGCACTATTGTCTGGTGGAGTGGAATGAAGAAAGATGTCACCAGGTATGTTGCTAGATGCTTGATTTGTCAACAAGTAAAGGCTAGTAGACAAAGACCTGCAGGACTTCTACAACCGCTGGACATCCCAGAATGGAAGTGGGAGCACATCACGATGGATTTCGTGTCAGGACTGCCTCGTTCCCAAGGAGGGAAGGATGCCATCTGGGTAATTGTGGACCGACTAACCAAGTCAGCTCACTTTATCCCTTTCAAAGTTGGTTTATCCACTGAGAAGTTGGCAGCATTGTACATGCGGCATATCTACCGGATTCATGGAGTACCGGTAAGCATTGTATCTGACCGAGACACTCGTTTTACCTCACATTTTTGGAAAAGTTTGCATGACAGCTTGGGGACACAGTTGAAGTTTAGCACAGCTTATCACCCCCAGACAGATGGACAATCTGAGAGGACAATTCAGACACTTGAAGATATGCTGCGATCTTGTGTCTTAGAATTTGGAGGATCATGGGAAGACCATTTACACTTGGTAGAGTTTTCTTACAACAACAGCTACCAAGCCAGCATTGGGATGACTCCATTTGAAGCTCTTTATGGACGTCGTTGCCGTACACCACTTGCATGGGACGACGTAGGAGAAAGAGTACTGCTGGGTCCAGAAATGGTGACTGACGCAGCAGAGAAAGTGAAGATTATCAGAGACAAGCTCAGAATTGCTCAAGACAGACAGAAGCACTGGGCAGACAGCGGACGACGACCACTGGCATTTGAAGAAGGAGATAAAGTATTTGTGAAGATTTCTCCTACCAGAGGGACAATCAGGTTTGGCAGAGCTGGGAAGCTAAGTCCCAGGTACATTGGCCCGTTCGAAGTTCTGAGCCGGATCGGAGAAGTGGCGTATAGGTTAGCTCTACCAGCTAATCTAGAAGGCGTGCACAACGTCTTCCATGTATCACAGCTCAGAGAGTATGTACCTGATGAGAACCACGTTCTGGACCATTCAGAGTTGGAGATTGGACCGAGTCTCACCATACCAGAAAAGCCAGTGGCGATCTTGGATCGAGGCGAGAAGAAGACCAGAACCTCGGTGACTCCCATAGTTCGAGTGATGTGGAGGCATGATTCCCCAGGCGAATCTACCTGGGAGCGTGAAGATGAGATGCGGGAGAAGTACCCGTATTTGTTCGAGACTTGAGGTATTTTCTCAACCTAACTCTTTAAATTTCGAGGACGAAATTTTCTAAGGAGGGAAGGTTGTGAAACCCATAATTTCTAGTTTGCAATTTTTATTGTATATAAATTTTTGTTAAGTTATCAATTAATTGATAATGTTATTTCTAATCAATTTAGTGTAAAATTATTCTGTTAAAATAATTTAACTGGGATTTTTGTATGGCAACCCAGACCGAACCCAATTTTTTGGACTTAAAACATTTTAAAATAAAATATTAGAATTATGAAATATTAAATATATTTTTTCAAACATTATATTTATTGATATTAGGCCAAAAATTCTTTTATAATTAAATAAAATTTTAGGCCATATTTAAACTTTAGATTTTGGCCCAAACTTACTTATAAAACCATTTGATTTTCTAGGAATAATAAGAGCCCAATAGTTGAGCCCACAATCTTGGTCCATTCCTTATTGGGTCTAATACCCAACAATCTCATACCCGTTAAGTTGTCATTAAGTTGTGAATGAATGAGCCATTCACTCATTTGGTTGTTCTGATGGAAGAAAACTTAAACTTTCTTTACTTTCTCAAACTTTTCATTTCTCAACCGACCAACGTAGCCGACCCCCCATCTTCCGAACGGCCAAACCGCCGCCGGCGCCATCATGGTGGCCGTTGGCCTTCCCAACTCCGGTAACCCCTCTCTTTCACTCTCTATAAAAGCCCTCTACATCTTTCTCCATCTCCACACCATTTCTTTCCTAAATTTTCTGTGAAAAACCCCATTTCCGGCGAGTTTCCCGGCGACCCCAAGTTTCCAGACCCGATCCGAGCTCCCCTCGGTCAGATCTGGGCCGCCCCCTTCCCGGCGCCGCTTTCAGTGGCCGACGCCCCGATCCCGCTGACCCGCGCGGCCCTTCCCCGCGTCCTCGTTCACGTCGGCGATCCCGCGCCCACGCCCCGCCGCCGTCCCCTGGCCGGCGCCCGACCCCGGCGACTTGCTGCCCCGTTGGCGTTTCCCGGTGCCGCTGTCTGTTTTCGGTTCTGACCCGTTTCTATTTCGAGCTCCAATTTCGGTTTCGGTACACTCTGACTCTATATTCTTTAATTGTCGATGATGAATTCTCTGGTCCGAATCCTGCGGGATCTCGGTTTTTCGACAACGTAAATTCTACGTTGCAATTTCTGTTTTTTCGGAATTTTCGGAGAATCGGGTGTCTGAGAACCTTTTCGAAAGGAACTCTGGAGAATGATTATTTCTCTGGGTTTTCCTATTCGTAGGCTAATTCTCGGAGTTTCCGAAGGAAATTTGGAAATTACCCGTATTCGGATTTTCGGGAAAGATCTGCTGTTTTTCCATAGTTTGATATTTGGTGGGGTTTATGTTCTGTTGGTTGACGGTTCTCTTTAGCTATGTTGTGTGTTCTGTTGGAATTTTGGAAAGTTGGTTTTTGATAATTGAGTTCGGATTTTTCATAATTAGTTGGCTTGGGAATATATATATTATGGTGGGTTTCGGGAGTTATTTCTGCAGGTTTACGGAGCATTTCCCAGTTTTTGGGTTATCCCGAAAACAGAGGGAATGCTGCCGAAATTTTCGGGAATTTATTAAATGATTTTCGAAATGATTTTTCGAGTTAAATATTATTTTATAATATTTTGGGCGACGACCTTAAACGGTCACTGGGCCCCAGTGAAATGCAAACGCACCGGTTCGACCGGACGTTGAGGCAGAGTAGCTGATATGACGACTGGACCAGAGTCTGAGACACCTATTATTTTAAATTTAAATTAGAAATTACTAGTTTTATTAATGTTAATTGTAGGTAATTTTCAAGACTAACCTATCTTTTCTTATTTCAATTTGCAATAAAATTTGTAAGGGCATAAGCCCAATTCCAGTAAATGTGGTTTTGTAATAAGTAGGAATTAGCATTTTATTTTATTTTCTGGGAATGTGTGATAGCGTAGGAACAATCAAAATATTGTTATGAATTATTAATTAATGATTCACAATTCTCATTTTAAGAAAATAAATATATTTTATATATATTAAAAATATCAAAGTTTTTCAAATAAATAAATATCATGTTTTATACGTAATTTGATAATTACAAGTTTTCCCGAAAAAACCAATGTAAATTGATTTCCTTAATTTCAACGCACTAGTAAACGTTGTGATGTTGTGTTAGCTAATTAACAACTAAAACTGATTAGGAAAAACAATTAGAGATTGTAACTAGATAACTCTGGTGATTGCTTCTGAAACAAGTTCCCGGAATGTAGGATTTCGAGGAAGAGCGTGACTGTTCAAATCCCGAAGTACCGACTTTTCAAACCAAGGATTTAAGGCAAGTACATTTTATGTAAATATTTAATATTTAGAATTATGAAATATTAAATATATTACATAAAATGTACTTGCCTTAAATCCTTGGTTTGAAAAGTCGGTACTTCGGGATTTTGAACAGTCACGCTCTTCCTCGAAATCCTACATTCCGGGAACTTGTTTCAGAAGCAATCACCAGAGTTATCTAGTTACAATCTCTAATTGTTTTTCCTAATCAGTTTTAGTTGTTAATTAGCTAACACAACATCACAACGTTTACTAGTGCGTTGAAATTAAGGAAATCAATTTACATTGGTTTTTCGGGAAAACTTGTAATTATCAAATTACGTATAAAACATGATATTTATTTATTTGAAAAACTTTGATATTTTTAATATATAAAAATATATTTATTTCTTAAAATGAGAAATTGTGAATCATTAATTAATAATTCATAACAATATTTTGATTGTTCCTACGCTATCACACATTCCCAGAAAATAAAATAAAATGCTAATTCCTACTTATTAAAAACCACATTTACTGGAATTGGGCTTATGCCCTTACAAATTTTATTGCAAATTGAAATAAGAAAAGATAGGTTAGTCTTGAAAATTACCTACAATTAACATTAAAAAACTAGTAATTTCTAATTTAAATTTAAAATAATAGGTGTCTCAGACTCTGGTCCAGTCGTCATATCAGCTACTCTGCCTCAACGTCCGGTCGAACCGGTGCGTTTGCATTTCACTGGGGCCCAGTGACCGTTTAAGGTCGTCGCCCAAAAATTATAAAAATAATATTTAACTCGAAAAATCATTTCGAAAATCATTTAATAAATTCCCGAAAATTTCGGCAGCATTCCCTCTGTTTTCGGGATAACCCAAAAACTGGGAAATGCTCCGTAAACCTGCAGAAATAACTCCCGAAACCCACCATAATATATATATTCCCAAGCCAACTAATTATGAAAAAATCCGAACTCAATTATCAAAAACCAACTTTCCAAAATTCCAACAGAACACACAACATAGCTAAAGAGAACCGTCAACCAACAGAACATAAACCCCACCAAATATCAAACTATGGAAAAACAGCAGATCTTTCCCGAAAATCCGAATACGGGTAATTTCCAAATTTCCTTCGGAAACTCCGAGAATTAGCCTACGAATAGGAAAACCCAGAGAAATAATCATTCTCCAGAGTTCCTTTCGAAAAGGTTCTCAGACACCCGATTCTCCGAAAATTCCGAAAAACAGAAATTGCAACGTAGAATTTACGTTGTCGAAAAACCGAGATCCCGCAGGATTCGGACCAGAGAATTCATCATCGACAATTAAAGAATATAGAGTCAGAATGTACCGAAACCGAAATTGGAGCTCGAAATAGAAACGGGTCAGAACCGAAAACAGACAGCGGCACCGGGAAACGCCAACGGGGCAGCAAGTCGCCGGGGTCGGGCGCCGGCCAGGGGACGGCGGCGGGCATGGGCGCGGGATCGCCGACGTGAACGGGGACGCGGGAAAGGGCCGCGCGGTCAGCGGGATCGGGGCGTCGGCCACTGAAAGCGGCGTCGGGAAGGGGGCGGCCCAGATCTGACCGAGGGGAGCTCGGATCGGGTCTGGAAACTTGGGGTCGCCGGGAAACTCGCCGGAAATGGGGTTTTTCACAGAAAATTTAGGAAAGAAATGGTGTGGAGATGGAGAAAGATGTAGAGGGCTTTTATAGAGAGTGAAAGAGAGGGGTTACCGGAGTTGGGAAGGCCAACGGCCACCATGATGGCGCCGGCGGCGGTTTGGCCGTTCGGAAGATGGGGGGTCGGCTACGTTGGTCGGTTGAGAAATGAAAAGTTTGAGAAAGTAAAGAAAGTTTAAGTTTTCTTCCATCAGAACAACCAAATGAGTGAATGGCTCATTCATTCACAACTTAATGACAACTTAACGGGTATGAGATTGTTGGGTATTAGACCCAATAAGGAATGGACCAAGATTGTGGGCTCAACTATTGGGCTCTTATTATTCCTAGAAAATCAAATGGTTTTATAAGTAAGTTTGGGAGGGTTGTGAGGAAGAAAAGAATGGGGTTCTGATGTGCGCGTGAACTAGAGAGAGAATATAGTTCTCCTGCTCAAATGAGATGGGAAGGATGGGTAGGTGGGGAGTATGGTGTGAGTGAAAGAGTTAAAGAAATGGGAAGTTATAAGGGAGGAATGGGAGTTGAGGAGTTGTGCTGGAGTTATAGAAATGAGGGGGCGGCTGTGTGCTGGTGTATGGTGGGGGAAGAGAAAAGGTCTCCAGGGAAGGGAACGGGTCGGGTCTAGGTAGATTTAGGAATTTGGGTTTTGGGGAGCTTAAGTTTAAGCCCAAAAAAAATAAAAGCATATTGTTTATTTAACCAAAAAAATGTTACTTAAAATTTCCAGTCGGGTTTGAACAGGGTCCGGACTCAGAGTCAGGTTGGCAACCAAAAACCAGGCTTATTATTTTGGAAAATAATTTGGAACCAACATAATAATAATATGCATATAGAAAATTGCGACAAAAATAAAATTCAGTGATTAATCAAAAATTGTTTTTTTTTTAATTCTAATAAACCAGAAATACGGGTTTCACAATCTTCCCTCCTTAGAAAATTTCGTCCTCGAAATTTTAAAGGCAGAGTAGGAGAATCAAACAGGTACGGGTACTACACTCGTAACTCAGGTCCAACAATAAGAATTTTCAAGGCAGTCGTGGATGAGACGGTTTATGATATCATCCATGTAGAAAAAATACAAAAGCGAACCAAAGTACACGAGGTTGATCAGACCATCATGCACCGGTCCTGATTAGACAATATATTAGTGGGTGCACCCAATAAAATACCGTCATGATCAAGCTTGACAAAAAGATAGCTTGCAAAACTAGGCTAATTTAGCAGCATTGGTCAAATTTAGAACGGGGAAAGAAAAGATAAGGAATAAGAGTTTAAGTGATGGTTCAAATTCTGATTTCTTCCATCTCTGACTAGACTTGCAACTGGTTTCTCTGGCACTGAAAGGTTGAGTCCAAACTTGAGCTCTGAATTATCCAAAATGTGACTCGGATCCGAAATGTAGCATCTGAGCTGTGACGTAGAAGACGTTGCGCACTCTCAAGATTAGCTGGTAGAGCTACTGGTACGATATTTCCAACTCGTCTAAAACTTCAAATGGCCTGATGTTACTGGCCTCAATTTCCAGCTCCGTCAAAACTGATTGTTCCTCTGGTAGGAGAAACTTCACCAAATGCAATTTGGTCTCCCAAGACCTACCAAATTCCAAGACGCAAAATCCCAATACATCTTCAAGCATCTGGATTGACCTCTCTGCTTGCTCGTCCACGGTACTCCATGAATCCGGTAGATGTGCTTCTCGTGCAATGCTGCCAACTTCTTAGTGGATAAACCAACTTTGAAAGTGTGCTGACTTAGTCAGTCGGTTTATTAAAATCCAATTGGTGCCCTTCCCTCCTTGGGAACAAGGCAATCCTTACTCAAAGTTCATTGTTATATGCTTCTACTTCCACTCCGAATTGTCCAGCGGCTACAACAAACTCGTTGTTCTCTTGCTAAATTCCTCATGTTGACAAATTCACATCTAATCCTATACCTGGAATTGTCCTTCTTCATTTCATAGCACCAATCAATGGAGGCATATTCCGATACATCTTATTAGCTCCTGAATATATGGAATACTGCGACTGGTGCATTTCTTTCATCAACTCGTTCCTCCGTTTGTCAACCGATACGCAAAGTCTCGTATCTTTCTTCAGAGTTCCACTGCTGATCGATTTAGAAACCCTCAAGTGTTTCTGCCAACACTTGATCTCTAAGCCTGCAAAGTGCCTCGTTTTGAAACTACGTCATCTTGATTTTGTCCATCAGCCTCGAACTTCATCAATACTGAATCAGCATCCAGCTCCGTCCTTCATCTCCAGGTATTATAACCTCCAGTCCAAACTTCTCGATGTCTTCTAGCAGGTGCTAGTCCTTGGTTAAGAACTTCGCCATCAGTATCGACCAAGTGCAACAGCGACCACATTAGCCTTACCTGAATGGTACTGCAAGTTGATGTCGAAATCCTTCATCTACTTCAGCCATCTTCTTAGTCTAACATTCAGCCCTTTCTGAGTGAAGACATATTTCAGACTTTTGTAGTCCGTATATATTTCACCCCCTTTCCATAAAAATCATGCTTCCATAGCTTCAAAGTAAAGATAATTGCAGCAAATTCCAAATTAGGCGTGGGATGATTCTTCTCATGAGTCTGTAGTTGTCTACACGTGTAAGCAATTACTTTCCCATGTTGTTGAAGAACACAACCCAGTCCTTTTCCAGAGCATTACTGTAAATTGATAACCCACTGGTTCCTGCGGGTAGTGCAAGGATTGGTGTAGCGGTAAGTCTCTTCTTCAGCTCCTCAATGCCGCCTGACAAATTTTCGTTCAGATGAACTCTTCATTCTTCCAAGTGAGTTTCGCCATCGGCTCAGCAATCTTGGCGAAATCCTTCACGAACTTCTGATAGTAGCCGGCCGAATTGAACTTGGGGTACATCACTCTTCGACAACAACTATCTTCCATCGAAATTTCTTCTCTTAACAACATGGCCAAAAGTCCACCTTGTCAAGGAAAATCCACGTTCAGATAACTTACCATAAAACTTTTTTTCCTCAAAGTTTCCAAAACTTCCTCAGGTGTTCCTCATGCTCTTCTTCAGTCTTCAGAATGTATCAGAAGGTTATCTATGGAGAAGATAAACTGATTCAAATACTCATGAAAATCTCTGTTCATGAGATTCATGAACACAGCAGAAGCATTTGTCAGTCTAACGTCCTGACCAAAGAAAACTATCCATACTTGGTATTTGAACGTCGCCTTTGGAAATGTCCTCTTTCCTGACTTTGGTTTGATGGTAGTCAAATCTTAAGTCAAACTTCGAAACACCCTAACTTCACACAAACAGATCAAACAGATCCTCGATCCGGGCAGAGGGTACTTGTTCTTTAGTGTCTGATAATTTGATGCACATCCATTGTTCCATCCTTCTGGGGCATATACAAGATAGATCTCCTAAGGTAAAGTTCCACTCTGAATAAATCCTAAAGCCTTCAGTTCATCGATCTGGTCCTTCATCTTCTATGATCTTCGAGTCTGAATCATGCCTTATTGTAAGGGGCAGGGTCTGCTGGATAGGAAGAGGGTCCTTAGATTGTGGCCTAACAGGTGTTGCTGGCCTATGAGCTCTGGCTTGATAAACAGATAAGGGCAGTCCTTTACCCGATGTTTAGCAGATCCACATGCCAAACATTGTCCCAATCTTTTGCGGCAACTAACGGTCTGATGACTAGGCCTCTTGCAGTAGTTAAACCCATAGCTTCTTACGACAAGGCTGCCGGAAGTAGAGTACTTGATGGGACCCAAATATCTTCTAGATTCAAGGGTATCCTTCCTAGGACAAAAGTTCTGCTCTAACTTGGTTGGGGATAACTAAGGCTACATCATGACGTTCTTCATGTCTTCTCTCGTGATATTCATCTGTTCCTGCTGGGCTTCATCTTGAGCTTTCTGGAACTCCAGGATTTCTTGAAATAGGACAACCATTTGGAAGATGATTGCTGGTACTAGTGGAGCAACAAAAATGGATACTCCACCAAGGAAATGCAATTCAGTTTGAGATGAGGTAGGAATTGCCAGTGTAGGAAAAACTTCACTGGATGCATTATGGGACGGTCAAACAGTCGCGAGGGGAAGGACCCTGGGCTTGGTTGAGGGGATGGGGTATGATCCGGAGATAACACCTCATCGCCAACAGGATTTGGTTGTCAATGGTCATTCTCTGGAAGGTTTAGGACGCACACATAAGCAAGGTAGCCTACCGATCTATAATCAAGCAAAAATATTTATTTATAATATATTTCGGTCCTATGTTGTGACAAATTGATGTTCTAGTGTTCTAATTGTTTCTAGGTATGTTTTCCTAAGTTGTTGTTCAGACCTGCATGGGCCACCACTAAAAACATGTCACGACCCGTCCCAATTGCTTGGGTCGAATCGGATCATGCCCAGCCTGCACCGTTGTTGAGACGGCGGCGGCAGTAAGCTGTTCAGTAGCAGGTAACCACAACAACACAGATACAATTGTCACAACTGTTCTATTCGAAATTGAAACTTTGTTAAATAAAATATTCAAAATACATCTGGAAATGGATATGCAGAAATAAATACAAACTCCAAAACAAAAATGCTGGAAAGGGAAACTATCTAAGCATCTGGTTCAGTTGTTCCAGGTTCAGCGTCCCCGGAGAAGGCTCCGGAACCGTCACAGGGTAGAGAACCGGGTCATAATAGCCATAATAGAATAGCTCGTCATCCTCAGTGTTACCTAAAATGTTGTCTCCAGTCAGGAGGGAGCAAGAACGAAATATGCATCTCATATCTTAAAAGTAATTGGAAAGTGCAGGATAAACAGTTTGAAATAATGATTTTCAGCAGTTTAAAACAGTTCTGTGTATTTTGAATATGCAAACGTCTATGACCGGCTTGGGTTGATCAGTAGTATCCTAGCGATACGATATGGCTTATCCCCGTGTGTGAGAGGGGTAAGCTAACACAGTCAGTTCAGTAGGGGCTTTGGTCATAAACGTTTACACTATTCCCCCAGTCCCAGATTCAGTAACAGTAACAGTAACAGTCGGTAGAGTTCCGTGCCAGCAGTGTGGTTTAACATGCATCTTACAATAAAATACAGGAATACACAAATCGTAACTTGCCTTGTATTAGATTGACTGGAAGAACAGTTCGGTACCGAGGAGGACGTCAGGTCCGACTTCGAGTTCCTACAGTTGAGAACTCGATTTAGAATCCTGAAAACCAGACTAAGTGTGCTAGTTGCAATCTCTAGTAGTCATGTCCTAGTCAAGTTTTAAGTTGTTTTAATCTACAGATAACGGTTACGTCGCAACTACGTGCGTTGATTAAGTCGGTTAATTGGTTTATTTGGAAAATCCCGAAAATCAAGTACAATTTGAAAATCGCGAGAATCAATTTGATTTGGAAACTTTGTGTTTGTAATATTAAAATACAATTTCTTTTAGTGATAATCTGTGAGTTAACATTATTTTATTCATTTTAGCTAACTTCGAATTAAACCGTAAATTACGTCCTAAACTACGAATATGCAATCAATCCAAAATCCACCCAAATTACATCCACCAGAAAATGAAAAGAAAATAACTACGCTACTCAAATACATGGGCACAGCTACTGGTCCTAGGATGGGCTTATGCCCGATACATTTTTTCTTTTTACATTAAATAAGAAAATGACAGAATTAAATAATTAAAATGCGGAAAATTAGAAGACTATAATAATTAGCCTAAAAATAAAATAATTAAAATAAAGGAAACTAGGAGTCTCAGACTCGGTCCATTTTCTCAAATTCGGTTTATGCCTCAACGTCCGGTCGGACCGGTGCGTTTGCATTTCGCCGGGGCCACAGACCGGTACGGTCGTCGCCCAGAAATCGGTTTTATAAATCGTTTTCGAAAGCCGGTTTGAAATCAAATAAAATATAATTTTCGTAAAAATTTGGGCAGCACTTCCTCTATTCCGGGATGAACCCAAAACTGGGAAAGTGCGCCGAAAATACCTGCAATTAATTTCCAACCCGAATAATCCACCAAAAAAACCACCAAAAAATTCCAACACCACAACCATAATTTCCAACCCACAGAATAGTTCCCGAAAAGTCCGGAAAAAATCTATCCAAACCATGCCAACCCAGCAAGTAAAACACAGGTAATTAAAATAACGCGGCTAATCGAAAAGTAAAGCACAGCTATCCGGATTCCCAGGAGGGAAAGGGAACCGATTTCATCATCGACTCTACGGGGAGGGACGAACTACTCTGATTATCAGAAGTTACCTATTTCCGTTGGCGGGGAGCCGCGGGAAAAACTCGGGAAAGAATCCGAAAAAGTCGGCGCAGGTAGAAGTCCAATCCCGCGGAAAAATCCACGGGGACAGCAAGAAATCTCAGAACAGCGCGGACAGCAGGTTCGGCCGCGGG
>JANAVB010037059.1:0-5000 GCA_029216955.1 Iris pallida
ACCGCTAATAGAATTGCATGCTAGTTTGACTTAGCGGTTATAGAGGTTACTGTTGTGATACAACATAGTAGACATTGGCGGGGAGGACAATTCCTTAGCGTATGGGCTTCGATGCACTTTTCCTTTTATAACCCGTGAGCTCCGCCGGAGACGCGGGTGAGATTACCCCGGATTACTGACGACCACTGGTGTTCTGCGGAACGCTATGCTCTTATTGATTGGGCCTCTGGTGCCCCAAGGGGGGACTATGCCGATCCTATTTAGCCAGGGCCCATGCATAGGAAGGATTGTTCTTAACTACATTTTACTTAGAACGGTTAGGCACCTTTATCCGTTAGGTACGAGTAATTTTGGTTTGGGTACTTGTATCTGGCCGTGGCTTGGAACAATAACTTGTCGCGAATTAGTTCGTCACATCTTATCCTTGTTTGGTTGTAGGTGTGACTTACTACTCCGATGAGAAGGTATTGAACCTTGTTGGGGTCCGGATACCATATTGGATTCATAGCATGGAAAGATACATCACCGTGAATTAGTTTACCATCTCCATGTTCTTGTTTGGTTGGGGGGATGGTAAGCTAGTTCAATCGGTATGTATTGGACCATGTTATAATTCAATTGACTTATTTATTGAGCAATATTTATTCAGTTTATATGGCATGATATTATGTGTCTTGTTACGTCCCTCTGAGGACCTGGTTATCTCTCCAGGTGTGTGCTCTTATCTTTTGCAGGTGTTCTAGCTCTAGCCGTGATCATTGCTATTTCTTCGAAGATGATTGCACTTGGATCGTCTTCGTTTCGCTCGCCAAACTCTTTCTTTTATTATGTATTTCTTTTCATAGTTGGTAGTGGATTTGTCTCCGCCCAACTACATATACAAATGACAATTCATTATCATTATATGACATTATTCATTTATTTTGTGTGGATGAGATTAGTTATGGTTCTATTGCATTTTACAGCTTATGTATTCATATGATTTCCATATATTGGAGTGTACTTCGTATGAATACAGCTGGCATGTCTATGATCCTAGTCCTACGTATTATGGGACTGGGGCGTTACAGCCAGGAACCGCCAAACTGGGCCGCGTGCAGCGCACAGGCGGGCTGAAACAAGCAGCAGAAGCGCCAACTTCGTCGTAAGTTTTCTCCGCGCACAGTCGACGATTCTTCGAACCGTTTGTTCAGGTAAGGACCCAACATATACCTCTTGATTCCCCTTCTGATAGTTTGAATTATTAAGTGATAGATTCGGAGAAATCGATTAGAAGATCGAAAAACCTACTTAAAACAGAACAAGGTTTGGTTCTAACACCCGATTTGGAAGACGATTTCTTGTCGATCTGTCGACAGTTTTTAGAAACCAATAGATGATAGTCCTAGCCAACCTATAGAGCTTCGAATCCCTTCTGTAGAATCGGATTTTGTCGACGTGTGTGTCGAGAAATCGGACATCCAAAACGGATAAAACCTGTTTTAAAATATTAAAATTTACGAAAAATCTTCGATACAACGTGCGTCCCGCCAATCCGAGCGACATGGTCCAAACCGAAAGCATTGAAAGCTGCATAACGGCTTCGTGGACATGTAGGCTTTGAAATTCAAATTGGTTGCGTGTGCGCGACGAATTTGATGCGTATCCGTCAAAATTCACCGTATCGGCCTCTGTGTAAATTTTTCAATTACTTTGTGCACGTTCGTCAGATCGAGACGAAACTTGCGCCAACAGGTCCGTATCATTTTTTGGTCTTGTATGCCAAGTTTGGTCTGATTCTGAGACAGTTGATCGGATCGTCGTTTTGCGGGCCCGACGGTCCGACTCAACGGCGATTTCGTGCACAGCTCACCAGAATCTATTTGGACATTCGTTGGGTTCGTGTCATCATAACGAATTCGTAGACATATAGTTTGACGACTTTAGAGACCATTGACTCTGGCAACTTTTCGGTGCAAAGCGGGTCCAACGGCGGATACCGTTTTGACCCAAAATTACCGTTTTGCCCCTGTATCTAGAATTGGACTTAAGGATAAGCAATTCTAGCTAATTTGACTATTCTGAGAACATTGGTAATGTCTATTTTAGCATCTGGAGACTGTTATATGAGTTTTGATTATTGTGGCACACAGAGTGGTTTGGATTATCGGTTTCACCAGCAAAGGACCCCAGGCGAGTATAGTTTATTGTTGTTTTCAGTATTGATCTTTACTACATTAGTGTTTAGTCGATAGATATGTGACTTCAGTTTTATGTTGATTTTGTTTTTGTATCGGAAGGGTGAAGTACAACGATGTGTGATCTGACTTTAGACCGTGTAGACCGTAATTATTATTGCATTTATATCTTGTAGACCGTGTAGACTGTCATTATTATTACATTTATACTGTGTAGATCGTGTAGACCATGATTATTATTTTTGTAGATAGTGATTTATTATTGCAAAGTAGACAGTGTAGACAGTAATTTATTATTGCAAAGTAGACAGTGTAGACAGTGATTTATTATTGCAAAGTAGACAGTGTAAACGGTGATTTATTATTGCAAAGTAGACCGTGTAGACCGTATTTCTTTATTGTAATTTTCGTAGACCGTGTAACTGTAGATCCTGTAATTTTAACCGTGTAGACGTGTCGCATAATTATCCCGAGACCGATCACATATCAAAGGTACTTCAGTCGGTCAGTTGGTGAGTATTTTATTGTATTTCATTTCTTTTTCGTATTTAGTTTTATTCTGTCTTTCTTCATTTTATTTTATGAATCATATGTCTAAAGACTAACCTCTGTTATGTAGTCATTTTCATATATTGGAACTGCATTCAGTGAATTGTACTCGTTCTATTCCTGACTGGAAACTAATATTTTTTAGGTTAGCCGTGGATTCACTTAGTATTGGGAGTTATGGGTGTAATTGCAGACGAAGATCTAGAGATTAGCTAGATAGATGAGTTGTAGTCATTCCAATATTTGAACAAGTTTATATTTTTCTGCAAATATAAAACTTGGGAATATTGTAAGTTAAATTAATTTTGTGAATGAGCATTATTTGTGATTTGAGCATCATGGCCGTGACAGCGTTCTACCGCCGATACTGCGGCATAGGCTGGCTTGGACACGTCTCGTATCCAAAAAAAATGGGTGCGGATCGTGACAGCCTGAAAGAGATGGTAACACTAGAAGTAGATTGGCTGTGTGAGACGTCAGTTGAGTCGAGTCTTGCATGGTCGTGGAAATTTGTCGACAAGGTAGAGTTTCCCCGAACGGCAAAGGGCCACGGGACCGTTGCGGACAAAGGAAGGAAACAATTAAATAAGCTGTACTGGATACGATGTTAGGCGGGAGCTTGCAGCGGGGCTCACTACTCGCGCTGAAAGGGCCCCGTCTAACAAAAGCTAAAAGGAGTCCATGATAGCTCTGGAAGTCAGTGACCAAATCATATAGATGAGTCGGCATGGCGGCAACCCTATGTGTGCCTTTGATTGAGTCGAGTATTGAGAGTACTATATCAAGGAGTCGAGTTGAATGTGTGTGTACAAGTTAGAACACAAAATATTGGGCCTAAGATTTGGCTGCAACATAGGCGACGTGCTTCGGAACAAGATGTGGCGTCGAGTCTTATGTTGTCGGCATATAAGTTGTATAGTTTGGATGTGAGTTGTCTTGAGTTTAAGTCAGAAATGCCGCAAGGCAAAGTCTGTCGAGTGATACTTAGCCCCAATCTTGATTTGGGTCGGTTGGTGATCAAAGTAGCAAGGGCCGCTGGGCGGCGATATGGTTAAGTCTTATTGAATTGTAAGGCACGACACGATGGATTTGTAGCACGGTCGTATGAAAATAGAGTACTATCGCGTAGTTGCGTCTCTGATTTTGGGCCGTAAGGCAAACACGACTTGATAGGTTAACGTTGATGTTGCAACACGGGATGGTCTAGAGACACAAAATAGGCCAAGCGTCGGTCCTAAAGCTGATCCTAAGACAAGAGTAGAAAGACAATCATAAAGGGGACTATATTGCACAAAAGTAAATCAAACGTGTTAATTTTGTATGGGTGGGCGAGGAGCTCATTCCACCAGTACAGTTGAGAACTGACACCCACATAGTTTTCATGTGCAGCACAGGTAGAAGCTCGTGGCGGAGCTCGCTTGGATGCGTCGAGGCACGGAGTTCCTTGGCGATTCGAAGCGTGCGACCGCATGGAGTCAAGACTTATACGGGACATAATGTATGGACGTCGCCTTCCGAAGCATCCGCTGGTTCAAGACTTATAATTGAGAGATGAGAGAGAGCTGAGTGACTTGTAATGTGATATGAGTGAGCTTGAGAGACTTGTAATCTTGGCCTTGCGCCCCATTGTAACCTTTGTTTTAATATCAATAAAGAGCTTTTTTGAATACCTTGTGTTTTATTCTAATTTTGCTACTATTATTCCATGTCTCTGCATGGGACTTCTGTGCGAACCCCGTCGCAGCCGCTGAAATCGGCCGTTATGGAACCCACCTTGCACGAGCGCAATCTAGGCTCGTGCAGTATCACGCCTTAGCGAGGATGATCGCTCATACGGGAGCGGGGCGTGACAGAGTCAAGGGTGGAGATCAAGTATGGATAAGATCCTTAACTCTATTCCTATAACAGGCTCACATCGGTATAATAATATAACCGAAGTAATAAACTTGACCTGCATGGGCCACCACAAAAATATGTAACGCTCCAGTCCCAAAATACGTAGGACTAAGTACGTAGACATGCCAGCGGTATACATACGAAGTATAAGGCCTTGTATGTATACATAAGCTGTAAAATACAGTAAACCGCAACTAACTAATCTCATCCACAAAATAAAGGAATAAAAGATATATGTATGAATTATTTTGGTACATATGTTGGGTGGAGACAAATCCACTACCAACAAGTAAACGAAGAAATACATGAAAAATAAAACAATTTGGTGAACGAAGCAAAATGATCCAAGCGCAATCATCTCGAACAATATAGAGATAA
>JANAVB010037059.1:10000-26624 GCA_029216955.1 Iris pallida
CTCCCTGGAGAGTCTATTTCATAATAAATGGAATATCCTTCTGTACAAAGAAATGAAGGGTACTCTCCTCCTTAAAAAGATGTTCTTTTTGACAGGTAACCGAAGAATTTACCCATTTAGGAAAGTATTCCCTGATAGAAACATGCAAAATATCAATGGTTGCCCCAAGTAATAGCCACCATTCATAGAACCATGTAGGTATATCCAGACTGAGTATTTCTGAACAAATCTTAAGAAACCAAGTATGTTTTCTATTAGTGTTTTGATAATAAAACACTTGATAAAAAGCATCAACATATTCACAGTAAGTATAAACTAAAGCCGGCTTAACACGGACTATACTGGTCATAAAGGAATTAGGGTTTAAGCCCCAAGATTGTGTAGTTATCACCCTCTTGATAATAGCTTTGCTATAGATTATATCAGAAGTGTGATCATTAACTTTCTGATAATAGTGTTAAATTTCTACTGATTTGGAAGCTAACAAGATCCTCTCGTACATATTAAGGGTTTTATGGAATCTTGGAAACAAGCTAATATCCATATAGCGAGCCATCAATTTCCATGGCTCAGTTAGAAGGGGCATCTCTTCTCGACTAATTTGAATAATTTCTTCAGACCTTATTTTCTGAAGAAAAACTGGTTCTTTATCAACCACGTCTTTAAAGAATGGAGAAGACTGATTTTCTTTCCCTTTGGTAGAACCAGAATCGGGTCTGGACCCTTGGAAATGCTTCCTAGCAACTGGTCTAGGAACCCATGGTTGCTTACCCTTTCGACTTGACATCCTGCAAAAATTCACGAGTCAAAAAGTCAGGAAGATAACTCTCATTACCTCGTATGTATTCAATATCAAAATCAAATATAGCTAATTCAGCTTGCCATCACGCAAATATTTGTATATATGTTAAATTTTTAACATCCTTTTCTAGGACTGTCTTAGCGGAGCTACAATCAATCTTTAGTAAAAAAAAATTATTAAGTAAATCATCTTGGAATTTATTTATATACAAGATGATAGAAAGAATTTCTTTCTTAATGGTAGAATAATTTATTTGAGTATCATTCCATTTACCAGAATGATAACGTACTAACACTGATTTGTTAGTCTAAGGATTTATTTGTTTTAAGATGCCACCATACCCAATGTTACTAGCATCAGTCTCAACTATTTTGTACCATTCAGAATTTGCTAAATGAAGACAAGGTAAAAATTTTACTTTCTGGCATTAGTTTGGTTAGGACTCCAAGGAACTGGATTTTTCTTTAATCTTTGATACAAAATCTTTGTATCTTTGGCTATATCTTTATAAAAGTCAGCTACATAATTAAGAGCGCCTAAAAACCTATGCAGCTGCTTAATATCAGTAATTTTATCAGAAAATTTAGAAGCAAAGTCAATACTTCTGTCAACATGAATTATAGTACTATTTACTATATTATGTTCTAAGAATCTTATTTCAAGCTGAAATAATTTCATTTTAGGAGTAGAAATAACAAGACCATTAAATAACTAGATGTTTGAAGATATTCAAATGTTTGAAGTGTTCTTCAATGGTATTAGAAAATATTAGTATGTCATCTATATATGACAGAATGAAATTAGAATGCTGAATAAATATTTCATTCATAATATTTTGGAATTCAGAAGGAGCATTCTTCAACCCAAAAGGCATAACATTCCATTCAAAATGTCCAAATAGGACAGTAAATGCAGTTTTATATTTGTCCTTGTCAACCCCTTGACCAAAAAATTTCCTTTATTTATTAATTTGAAAATTTCTTAAATTTTTCGTTTATTTGTTGTCTTATAAAATTTTTGTTATTTAGAATGCATTGAGGGACCAATTAGAAATATACGGTTTTAGTAGGGACCTTAGTGCAAGAGTTCCAAATTCAAATCTTTCTTTTAAAACCGAGCCCTTGTACTCGGATTCAGTTTGAAATCGAGATAAACCCTCACCTAAAAGCTTAGATAAGAACAAATCAAACACTCCATATCTCCTCCAAACCGATCACAAAGGAGTATATATAGTATACAGAGGCTTAGCCTACCCAAAGACTCCTCGATGAACCCTAAGAAGGCTACCCATCCATTTTCGAGCTCTGTGGATTATTCATCTAGAGGCTGCCTACGCATCTGCAGAACACAGGAACTCTTCATTAAGGTCAGAGCCTAATACCTCTTTTCTATTAGCATATCACACCACCTATTTGATAATTTCACTAAGACAAACATAGGTAGTTGTTGGGCTAATACCAACCACTGACACCAAGTAGAACTGTTCGGGAACCTGGCTACAGCATAGGCTTTAACTTGTGTAGGAGAACACTCTAGGTAGTTACAATGTAGGTTCAGTAATGAGGAGTATCAGTGACCAGGAAGAAGGGGATCCTGGCAACAGGGTCACCAATGGCCACTAGTACTGGTGCTTGGCAGAGTAGAGCAGTCCTTTCACCATAACCTATGGTATCAGTAGCCAACCCAACCAAATTGCTTATATTCAACAGATACTTTTATGTTGATTTTCTTAAGTACTCAACTGGTAATGAAATAGAGACTCCCCTTGTATCAGTTTTGACTTTGGGATCATATTTGGTTAATTGGTATCAAGTCATGGGTTGGGTATCAGTTTGGTGTTTAGAAGTTGAGTATAGAGCCACAGGTCCCCTATTTGAAATGTAGAAGGATACACACTTGGGATGTATCAGACATCAACAGGGGGTGACATGTATCAGATAGGACTACTTGAGAAGATTCCTGGAATGACCATTGAGAATCTCATTATAAACTATCTCGAAATTCGATTCCGACAGTTTCTATCTACTTTCTTGTTTATCATTGAATTTGATTCTTGGTATTCATTATTGACTTGATTTTCTACCAAGATAACATTATGGGCTTGGTTGCCTCAGTCATGGAATCTAGAGTCTTCTACAGCCATATCAGCTGGTAGGGCGATGAGATAGAGTCTGATTTTGGATATATTTCTCGGGTGTGGAAATTTAAAGTTTTCGCAGCCAAGCTAGCGGCAATGCAAAAATTTTAAATACCATGATTCTAGAGGTATATACATTAGTTGCGGACTTTATGCATTATTGCAGCCATACTTACTGGTGTGACGAGGATTCTGGTAACATGGTTCTGGATAGACGGGTATGATTATCAGATTGCAGAATAGATACCATATAGATGGTGCCCTAGTATAATTGAGTAGAATATCAGTGTGGATATTACTTGAATGTCATGGATTAGATAGAGGGAGCTAGGCCACCTGTAACGCAGCACCGTGCCCCGCACCATCAGAGGGATACACCCCAGAGGGGCAGGGCTTTTGCGCTGACAGTCGAGTAGACCGACGCTACGGGTGACGGGTTAGCAGGTCTGTCTTTCCTGTTTTTCTTTTCATCTTGTTGTGTGATCCCATTAGTACCTGTCAGGATGTTTTATGCTGTGATAGATAGTATAGTGGCCCTGATCAAGACCGTGATATCACGACCAATAGGACCACAATTTGTATATTTTAGATATAGTTTTCTTGACCTTGATTGTTGGGGGTTTGACCTAGTAGGGATACGATCATCTTAATTTCGAGGACGAAATTTTTCTAAAGGGGGTAGGATTGTAACACCCAATTTTCCAGATGAGGGTAATTTTGAAATTTTGTAATTATAATTATTGATTATTGATATTTATTTCACATTATTATTTTTGGTGATTTTTAAACTATTTAAAAACTGCTTTAAGTCGTGACTTATGATTTTAATGTGCTGCTAGTGAAACCCTAGAGACTGCATGACCTAGAGCCTAACCATGTCATTAGGATGATTTAATTATCATTTTAACTTGAGGGTATTTTGTAATTTAGTGAAGTTTGAATTTATTCTTAATTTATTGAATTGGTTATTCCTAGTTTGGGCTTTGACTTATAGAGACTTGTAGACTAGTCTAGAAGCTAACCCCAGCCATGGTGACCCTAGTCTAACTTAGGTTAACCTACTTTTAGTCATTAGAAACTAATTTTGGATTAGGAGGATTAGTTTAAGTGGAATTATTGTATAGTTTAATGAAATGACTTGTGATTTAAGGACTTAATGACTTGTGACTTGGCCCATGGCCCATGATTTGACACCCTAACCCTAATTCCTTCCTTTATGACCAGCCACATAGGGATCCCCCTTCCCTATAAATAATCTTTTCATTAGTTCTTGCCTCTTTTATGTCATTTCAACACATAGAGAAAAGAAAGGTTTGTCCATTCTTTTCCAACCCATAGATTATTCATTTTAAATCCTTTTCCACTTTACTTTCTTGCATTAGAGCCTAATACTCTCATATTTTCTTATTGTGGAGATTAATCTCAATTTTTATGTAATTTGGAGCTTTGGGCTAGTAAGGAGGAACCCCCCATTTGAAGCTTTTTCTTGCTAATTGCACCTATAGGTAAAACTCCTCAAATTGCATTTTAATTCCGATTTCTTTGCATATTAGAATAGATCTAGGAGTCCCCTAGCTGTCCCTAGAATTTGGGTAGATTTCGTGTCATACGGACATGTGTCATAGTGTGTGTATAGGTATTTGATAGAATGCCTCTTAGGATTTTATTTTCGATTTTTGTAAAACTAATTATATGAATTTGTAGATCTATATATGTATGATAACTTTTGTGAAGACTGAGCATGTTTCTGGACACATTTTGTGTCCAAATCGGACACGCACCGCATGCACGACACCGCGCACAGGCCTCGTGCAGCCCCCTGCTGTTCGAGTGTCCTAGCGGACACGACACGACACGAGATACCATAAAATTTTATGGAGATGTACGAGCACCCACTGACGTCACCCCCACAAAATTTCGCGAGTCCTCGTCGACTGTGCGCAAAGATATCGAGGCTGTACTGATTTTACACTGTCACTGCACACACAAAAATCTCTCTCTGATACGACTTTAAAACTCGAACACAACACGACCCCGACTCGATACAGGCACTCTAAGACCTAGCCCTACACCTACCCTAGCCTCGTGCATGAGCACGAGACTCCTAGTGCCATGTGTCGAGCTCTATCCTCCTCGACATGGCTGCACGATGAATATTTTCCAGTTTTTTTGAAGAATTTTGAAATTAGTTTTGGACACTACGTGTCCCAATTTTTGGACACGAGGGACTCCCCCTGGACACGAGTGACATGTCCCCATGTCTGTACCCCACTGGCACACGAATGTTATTGGGTTTTCGATTTAGTTTTTGGTTTAAAAGGGGTTTTCCTGATACTGTTCACTGATTTCATTTCCAGTTTTTTTGACAGTTCAAAATTGAGTTTTCTTTGAGGAATTCAATGCATTTTGATGTTGTAGTAGGCTCCACAGGTTATGTTGGTGTTGTATTTTTAAATCGAGTTTTCAAACGGATATGTTTGGTATTCGAAATTGAGCGAGGGTAATGGCATTTCTGTATCTGTCCTTTAACTGAAACCTTTTGAACTAAATCTGAGTTCATATAATACCTGGGATTGAATGTCCATTATAAACTTGAGAACTTAGCATGTTGTTTACTGCACTTCACCAAACCATTCTTGCATTCACTCTTCACAACTTCTGCAACCCTCCATGTTTACACACAATACACTAACCTACTTCCTATTTGAATACATGTGACACTCTTTACTAACCATTCCTGTCACACTAACTCACATATGCCTAATTCTTGAGAACAAGTAATGTTAGACACACACACATTGTCTATTTCTTGAGAATACATTGTTCCCTATTTGACACTGAGAACTCACACATACACACACACACTACCTATTCACTATCAGCAGACCCCTTTACCTGTCCTGATACTTACTAGGTATTCAGATACCATGTGGTATCAGATATGTCAACACAGGATATGTGACAGTTCATGAGGAGTTGGACTGCTGTAGCAGCAGTAGATGGCTCGAGTGGCTCTGTCCACAGGTACAGCAGTAGCAGTTGGCCACTTGAACCTTGGGCTATAGGCCCTTGGCTTTGCGTATCATAGAATTTGGATATGGGTTAGATGCTAGTTCATAGGTCTTTGGGTCAATACTAGGTATTTGAGTCTCTGTACATTGGCAGTAGGCTGCCCCTTCAAGGGCAGCAGTATTGGAGTGAGAGGGGGAGGGTATTGGTGAGACCTGTGCACTAGAGTGCACAGGCAATGTGAGGCCCTGCCCTGGCATGGGAGAGGCAAGAGTGAACCAGGTGAGGAGTTTAGAGTGTTTGCGTGTCTTTATATATATGTTCAGATATGTTAGTAATAGGTTAGTGAGTATATGAGTAAGGAGGAGTACCTGCCATATGCAGGAACTGAATTCTGTAAGGGAATTTAGGATTATGGCAACAGTGAGAGGCATGGCCCAACCCTGTGTGTATGTGTGTGGGATAAGGGAGTGTCCTCTTGTGGCACTTGAGTTGTCTAAGAGTTCAGACATTCAGTTGGGATAACTGGATGGAACTGAGAAATAGTTGAGGGGGTTAGTGGCAAAGTGTTAGTGTGGAGAATGATGAAGAGGCATCAGGATCATAGAAATTAGAGAAGGGGAATCGGGTATGAGATGGCAAGGAAGCATGTAGCTGATACATAGAGATATATGTATACATGAGTGTGCAGGTATTTACTTGAGTGTGGGGATGTCCTTACCTCATCAAGAGAGTGAGGGTGCAGCTATCAGTCTCTGGACTGATACAGGGAAATAAGAGCAGGACAGTAAAGAGTGGGATTTTAGGGGATCTATGTTCAGATAGGGACTGAGGTTGCATATCAGTTGCTGAACTGATATATAGATTAGTTAGGAGGATATGTGAGGGAATGATGATTTGGTGAACTATAAGGACTAGAGGGTTAGTGTATAAGGGTATGAGTGAGTGAGAGATGATAGTGTGAGCAATATTAGATGGAAAAGGTTATAGAATAGGTTAATAAGATTACATATGATTTGTAAAGAGTCAAGAGGGGCCTATAAAGGTAGATAATAGACAAGGATAGGGTATTGTCATATAATACATGTATAGGAAGTAGGATACTAGCTATGAGATTACCTATGTGCTTGTCTTGGCATATGGAACATGGGGTATCAGGTCTCTTTATGAGTATATAAGTAAAGGGTACATAGGAGTAGAGTAATGGAATCGATATGCCTGAGCCTATATACATTGTAGGCTAAGCACATGGAGATACTAGCTAGTGTTGATTATATTTTTGGATATGAGAAGCTTGACCTAGAATTAGCCTAGAAGGTATATTACTAGTATATACATATGACTTAGATATTGATATTTGATAGATAGTCTACTTTAGTATCTTATGATAGATTGGTATCCTAGCCTAAGTTAGTAGATAGCCTATAGAATGACCTAGATATTGACTCTATAGGCCTAAGTGACCTAGTTTGACTAGATGTTGACTTGGGTTGACCTAGAGTTGACCAAGTTTGACTTGGACCTAGTTTGACCTAGACAGTTGACCAGGTTTGACTTAGAGTTGACTTTGACCTAGATTGACCTAGAAATCATGTAGATTGTATCATAAACTTCATTTACCTTGTTTTAAACATATTATAACCTATACTGCTCTATTTAGGACATTGTGACTTCGGTGCAGACATCTGATATTATACTACTCTTTTTAGAGTATCAGGCGAGTACATTCTCTGATAGTTTTCTTATTTACTTGTCAATTACTGTACTTCAGTTCTAGTTAGTTGTATGCGATTCTCTGTTACAACACGTATGGATATTTCTGGATTCATGTATACGACACACATTATTGTCTGGCCTCTATTACTAGAATCATTCTGGAATTATTTACTGGTATCATCATATTCTGGCTGGACTCATCTTGAATCATTGTATCGGATTTTTGGATTCACTTGCTGGGAGAGGAAATAGTTGAGTAAGACATGTAGACATACCCCAAATCTGGAATCTTCCAACTGGAATCTACTGGAATAATAGCCATCTCACACCCGGCCAGGTGTGTGATGTGCCGGATTACCTATAGCCGTTTACATGTCGATCTCGGTATTTTATAACACACTATTAGAGTATAGGCTGGACTCACCCTGGAATCATTGATCACTATGACTGGAATCGTCCCGTACTGGATTCATCTTGTATTAGATTCGTCTTGAACTGGACTTACATTGGAGTTACACTTGTCTACATTTACTGTCTGGACTTATACCATGATACTCTAGTTCAGCTAGTTCTATTTTTACAGTCTTTATTGCCATGATTCTTCTCTTGTTTAGTTACCTTACTTTCCTTGTACCTTATATGTCTTTCTATGCCATCACCTGAATATAAACTGCCATGTTCATCAATACAACTGTCTATAACTGCTTTATAGTTCTCTGTCATTTATTTGAGTTTTCTAGATGAGATGTGCTCGTTTCTGTCCTGACTGGACCTGTTAAAATATTACAGATACTTGTGCTGAGGATACATGCCCTACATATTATGGACCCGGAGACGGGATGGCTACCCTTGGCCCCGACACTCAGGAGTGATCGGGATTTAGTTTAGTAGACTTACATCTGTTTTTCATGTTGAACTTGTTGTATTTGATTTGAGATTTGTGTAGTATTTGAGATTGCTGAGATTTGTTATTTATTTTAGTAGTTGTCTTTCTATTTCTTAGATTTCTTCTGTGTTATCTTATCGTACTTAGACTGTGATTGAGTTTCAATATCTTATACTTGTCCTCCGTTCGGAGTTGATCATGATGAGTACATTATATTCTGTATGAGTTGATGGTTAGTTAGAGACTTAGAACAGCGTTCTACCGCCGACACTGCGGCGTAGGCTGGGCGCTATTACGTACTCGTACCCTCACAGTGGGTGCGGGTCGTGACAGTGGCCATCCAGTTGTTGGAGGAAAACCACACCCTTCCTATTAGCCATTGTTGTTGTATCTATTTTCTGCACCATACCTAGCTGTTAGATATCAGTTGGGTGTGGAGCCATATTCCTAGAGACTTAGACAAATGCCCTGTACTCCTGACTACCTAAAAACCTGGAACTGGGTTACTCCTACTACCTACTGGCCATTTCCATATGGATATCACCTTTGGCATTAGAGCCCTAAAACCTAGGTAGCCCTAGTATATATTGGAGGACAGAGTGGTCTACCTACAGTATTTTCCCCAAGCCTGCAGTTAGAACCCCATATCTAATTCCTGTGAATAAATATTGGGAATGGTTGATTATAGATAGGTTTCAACAAAGCAGGGAATGTCAACAGAAGGTTCCTGGGTTACATCAAATAGGTGGTTAATTCAGGGGTAATTAGGAGTACCTGTTCCCTGAACCAATTGGGTATTTGATTGGTTCCATTTGTTCTCATGAAGTTCTGAATCAGTCAAGACCCATATAATCTCTGGACTGAATCGACTGACATAAACGTATATTGCCCTTGCTAGTATGGGTTGGATCGTTTGGGGTTAAACCTAACTACCAGAAAACACTGGTACAAGTTATAGGTTCTGCCATTGTTTTCCTGTGACTTGAATTATGTATTGGGGGATAGAGCCTTGCTCTAAATTGTATTAGAGTTAAAGGCCTAATTTCTGTTATGTCTGCCAGGCAGAACAAGTAGAGGACCTAGGTTTAATGGGTAATGCAAGGACATCAGTTCAATGGAGCCACATTACTGTAGAAATTGCAAGGCATAGTACTGTCCATGTTTAGTTTGAATTCAGAAACAGAGATAGGACTTTAGCCTAGATAAAAGTAGCTATTCATGTAGGCAAGTAAGTATCAGTCAGAGGGTCTGTTTTAGGCCAACTGGTGGTGTGTGTCGGGTCAAGTATGTGTCAAATTCTTATAGACCCTTCCTTTGTTTACCCATGTGATATTGATATATGAACCTGCTGGTACCCATCAATACTGCTATACGAGCCATCTTTATATCCAATGGATGTTAGCAGGTGAGTTCCCTTGTATACAAATAGAAACCTAGGAATAGAGCCACATTGTATCTGACTAATAGGCACAGGCAAGACTATTTCTTAGTGCCATTATTTGAATTACCATGGATATTGCTCACTGAATCCTGCTACCTATTGTATAGGCCAAACTTGGCAATGTATGCACCTGCACCATTGTCCTGTGTCAATACTGGGTGCCAGAGGATAGTAAGTTACCATTTAGCAAAATCTGAAGGGAGTTCCTATGTTAAGGAAGACAACCCGTAGGTTTACTCATAGGGGCAATATAGCCGTTGAGTGTTCAGAGTACAGAACAACAGGCAAGGGAGGTGGTTGTCCTTGTACTGACCTTGGAGTACATTTATGAAGGTCAGTTTTGCCCTGTATCAGTGAACACTGATACCAGGATGAGATGTGACAATTAACCCAGTCTCAGTCACACTTAGGTTTGTATCCTTCTCATTATTGTCCCTGTTATACTGGGTGTTCAGTCCTTTGGCCTATTACTCAATCTACTTTAACTCTTGAGGATCAAGTCCTCTGTATCAAGTTTTCTCTGTGGCAGGATGTTGTGCCAGGAAAGGGCTAAGGGTCCTATTCGAAATTTAGGAACCAAGTAGACAGCAGGTTATGACCTATGGGATTAAGGACCAGTGTAAACAGTGTAACCATGTATCAAATACCTAGAGAATGGGAGATTAACCATTTATGTAAATATATAGGTTTTCATACAAACAAGAGATGCCAAACCAAGTCAACTTACCTGGTTAGGGAAACCAGATTCAATAAAGACAAAAGACTGATACCTCAATTAGATAAAATAATTTCTTGTTTTAATTTAGTTATTGACATAGTAAACTCACAAAACAGGTTACTTGGACTTGATTCAGTACTTGAACCTTACCAGCAGCTCAGGACCTAAGGCAAGTATACCTTGCCTTTCTACACAGCTTTATTTACATGCACTGTCTTTTATTATTCAGTTATTCAGTTTTTCTCATTATTGTTGACATATACTTTTCACATTATTTTAGTATTTTATTTCATTGATATATAGCCCTTGTTCACATCTAGTCTTGTGTCTTATTGGTCGTGTTCACTTGTGCCTTGATTGAGTCGTGTCGTGGGTCGAGAAGTCATGAACTGAACTGCTTTACCTCATTGTCTTGAAATCTTAAGCTAACCTGCGAGTCCACACTAAGGACGAGGGTTAGTAGTACATAGTTCACACCTGCGAGTCCACACTAGGGGAGAGGGTGATGCTAGCCTACGAGTCCACACTAGGGACGAGGGTTAGTAGTATATGGTTCACACCTGCGTGTCCACACTAGGGACGAGGGTGATACTAGCCTGCGAGTCCACACTAGGGACGACGGCTAGTAGTTGATCAAACCTGCGAGTCCACACTAGGGGCGAGGGTTTGAGTATTCAATTTGGTTATCCGTTAACACCTTGACATGAGTTCTCTCGTCCTCGTTTAGCAGTTCATTTATGTGTAGTCAGTGTACAGATTCGTGCTTTATTCATTGCTCAGTTTTACTTGTTTATTCTGTATTTTTCTCCATGCATAATAAATTGTTAGAAAGGCTCGTTTTTATGTATCTTGCTAGTCCTCTGAGGACCTGATGATCTTTTCAGGTATAGCTGAGTTTTGAGCCAGGAGCAGACGAGCAGTTGTGAGCCAGCGTCAGACCACAGTACATTTACAGCTGAGGTTGTCTTTTGATTTACAGTTTAGACTCAGTCAGTTATTTCATGTCTTTATTTTATTCCGTCTATTAGTAGTAGATTTGTGTCTACCGGACGTGATTTGAATTCTTGGAAATATTCAGTTATATTCATTATTATTCAGTTTCATTGGTACTCATTGATCTTGGTTGATTCGTCATTATTCTGTGGATGAGATAAATAGATTGCCGTAACTTGTGTATATTAGACAGCGTTCTACCGCCGACACTGCGGCGTAGGCTGGACTTGGACACATCTTGTATCCGAAAAGCGAGTGCGGGTCGTGACAGTCCTTCTCATCTATCTGAATCTGCCAATATCCAGATTTCAGATCAAATTTGGAATATATATTTGCTCTAGCTATCCGATTAAGCAAATCCTTCTTATTAGGAATATGATATCTTATCAATTTTAATACCTTATTTAAGGGTTTATAATTGATAACAAGGCGAGGGACTCATCTTTCCTTCTCTGCCGCATTGTTCACATAAATAGTGCAACTCCATGGAGAGTAAGACTTTATTATAAGTCTTTTATCTAATAGATCTTGTATTTCTTTTTACATAACTCTAGATATTCAGAGCTCATCTAGCAAGGTCTTGCCTTAGTAGGAATATTAGTCTCTCTAAAAGTTTCTTCATATGGAAGCGACACAATATGCTTCTTTCTATCCCAAAAGGCATTAGGCATATTCCTACAAGTTTGAAGTTTGAAATCTTCTTCAACTTGTATTATCTTTTGTTGGATCTCCGACTTTTCTAATTGTTGAGAAATACCTAATATTTGTATTTCTTGTTTAAGAAAATTTATTTGATTCTCTTTTAAATAAACTTCCTTAATTTCATTTAAAATCTTGACCATCGGGTCAGTAATAAAATCAAACCTAATTTGTTTGTTTTTGTATTCAGAGATAATTCCTTTCTTGCTTATCTCCCTTATTAGCATAAGCTTTTGTAAGAAAGGCGTTCCTAGAATAACATGTTGTGTTATTTCTTTTACAACAATAAAATGTAAAGGAATACACATATTATCCTTACAAATATTTACATCCGTAATTTTGTAAGGGGTAGTCAATGCTTTATTATTAGCAGCACTAAGATTCTGAGTGGTTCGTTCATAATATTTTATTAGAACAATTCCCTCTTTGACACAATTCAAATCAGCACAACTATCTACAAGTGCAATAAGATCTGTGATATAATGCTCATTATTAATCATTAAATTTATCTTTGTAAACCATTTATGAGTAATAAACAAATCCATCTTATTTAAAAATGAATCGGAATCATCCTCAGAGTTCTTGGGTTCATGGTCATTGGATAAAGCTAATTCTTTACCCTTTGGGGATACATGTTTAATAGAAGTTAATCCTTCTAATTCATTTATTGGGGTTCCCGATTCTCTAATTAGAAAACCGCTAATTTTAAGTTTTTTAAGCCTCTCTTGAGTGATCGCACCCTAGACTTGTAAGGACTTTATTTCCTTTTTTTAGAGTCTTAATCTCCTGATTGAGATCGCTAATCGTAACAGGTGACTGCTCTTTGTTTTTATACCTATTAATTACTTCAGACGTGCTATAAGTATTTTCCTCATGTTGCTAAGTAATATCTTCTTCATCCTTCTCAACAGTAAGAAGATCAAGAATTTTAGTACGAACAACACTAGTAATATTATTATTCAAAAGAGACTCTAATATCTCTCTCTCTTATCACCTTTAGTCAAGGTGTGAATGGAAAGACCATTCATCTCTACTATAGATTTATAGTAGTCAGCATCTTCTTGTATTAAACAATTATTGCATTGGCAATTGCTATCACAAATTTCTTCATCTGACGATAACTCATCATCTGATGATCTAGACTCTTTTTCAGAATCAGAATTAATCATAATTTTTAGAAGAGTCTTTCTTAATCCTTCATCTCGAATCTCTTCTATTTTTTTTTACATAGCATTTGCTAGCATAGTGGCCTAATTTACCATATCTAAAACACTTGACCATTTTGTTAGATCCCTTTGGAGTTTTTTTTTCTTCTATGAGAAAAAGGATGATCTTTTTTATCTTGATAAGAAAATTTTCTTTTATTTTTCTTATAATTATTTTTTCTTATATAACTCCTATCAAGATTTCTACCTTTAGAATTTTTCTTATCAGTAGGAGGCTTGTGAGTATCACTAGCAAATTGACTACAGAATTCTCCTAACTGATTTATCTCAGTTAATCCCTGAGATTTTAACTGATTCATTAATTTAAGATCGTTGCATAAAGCTAATCCTTCTTGTATGCAAATACTTACCAAATATCCGTAAGTAAATTTATCATAAGGAACAATTCCAGCGTGCTTATTACGCATCCCTTGTTTGACTCTTTCAACAAACAAGTTAGGTAATCCATCAATAAATTTGGATTTCAAATGAGCACTATTGGCACCGCCTAATTGCATAATCCTACTCAAAAAAGTATCTTTATACCATCTAAAGTGATTTAAAGTCGAGCATCTAAGATTTGTAAGAGAGTTCTTATCTTCTCTCCCTCGTCAGAAATGCCGCCAGTAAAATGTTCTAGTATAGTACAAAATTAGAGTATAAACAGCATCTGCTGAGCCAACCATATTCTCAGTTTTAATAGCAGTATATATTGTTTTCTTTTGAGTTGCTGAAATACAATGATCCCACCAACCTTTAAGGATGCCCGTAAAACCACAGGTTATGAATTTAGCAATGCTAGCAGTATTACCACCAGTTCTTGCAATTGTGGCATACATAATCATCCTATACAAAGTATCATGAATCTGTGTATCAGATTGACCATCTATGTTCCGTTCATAGATAGTACCACCTTGATAATTATTTTGAATGATATCATCATTCTCCTCGAATAGCACATCCATTGGTGTGGGTCGTTTATAATAATATTTTGACAATCTTGGCTTAACATAGTTCATTTTATTTATCATTCCTGATGAAGAAGCCAGAATATCAGAGGATTGAAACGATTTTTGTATCGCCTAAATACTGATTTGACTTATTTCCAATTCTTGTGATTTATATCCTAGGTCACCTGATGCTTCTGTTATATTACCATCTACTGAATCTTCAGCATCAAGCGTATGTAAATATCATCTGGAAATTCCTTGAACATATCATAGAATTCTTTTGCATCAGAATTCGGATCCTCTGGATCAAAACTAGGCCCGGCCGCAGCAAATATCATCTCCCGTGCTAGGTTTCGCTGCCGATATTCGAAGTCATCTCCGGGTGTAGACTCTCTGACCTCCGTATCAAAGGAGGACTGATAATACAAGAACAAAGGCTCTCCTTGAGCCGTCCCTTCCTTGTAGTTTTGTACGAAACCCTTCTTGTAAAGATACTCCCTCACAAGATCTACCTCTCTGAATGGTCTATTACGACATTTAACACAAGGACACTTGATGAGTTTACCATCCATAAAATCAGGTTGGCTACTGGCGTATTTGAGAAATTCCTCAATGCCCACTTTGAAATCATCATTCAGGCCAATCCTGCTCTCATGTCGTCGATTGTACATCCACGTGCGGTCAACTAAGTATCGACTCATTCTTTTTTCCGTGCAAATTATTCTGTGCCATATATATTCAAAAAGAAATGATTGGATATCAAATATGATTTGTAGATCATAAAGCAATATGGTTATTCTTGGTGCATACTATAATTTTGTTGTTGTTTTGGCACACAGAAGTTAGTTTTGCATAACAGATTGTGAGCAAATCAATCATCGGATTGTTGCTATGCTTTAAGTGAGCACCTAGAAGTTAGGGTTTAGGGCCTTAGGCTTCACATGCACCCTGCACTTCAAATGCATCCCACAAAGGATTCTAAAATCTCAACCATTCATCACTATCAACAGATGTCTTATTACAACTCTACAAAGTTTTAGACTAAAACAAATAGACTCAATTAGGTACAAACTCGACTACAAGTAAATAAATGGACCAAACCAAAACTCTGAAACTAATCAAAACTCTGCAATGAAACTGTACCAAACTAAAATCATGTCACTTTCTTTGGATATTTCTGGTATCTCTGTCACTTTCTTTTGATAGTAATAAAATCAGTTATTAGATTGTCATGGATATTTGTTTGAAATATCTGTGGTTTTCATTCTCTTGCTATCCCTAGCAAATTATCTATTGATTCATCCTTTCTTTTTTAACATCTAGACATGGACACTTGATGGCATACCATTGATACATCAAATTATTAAACCCACCAAGCTCATTGCAACATATAGAGTCCTGTAGATAGAGTTTCGGATAGAGTCGTGCAGAAATTGATGCTATAAACATTGGCATTAATCATTGTGCAAAAAAAAGATATATTTGCTAATCTGGAAGTCAGAACATAAATACTTTCATTATCCAGAGCAAATTTTTTGGAATGCAAATCGTTGGGCATTTCCGATTCGTTCTGATTTGGTCCTAAAATTAATTAAACAGGACCTACAAATCATAGGTAAATACCCACAAATTCTACATCAAAACCAATGGCAAAAAGAAATAAAATAACTTTAAACAACACATTTTTTGTTTCCTGCATTTATTTATTTTTAAAATTTGTTACACTAAACCCTAAATTTTCTTGAACAACACACTAAACCCTAAATTTTCTTGAACAATGACATTAAGAAAAAATGACAAGCCCAGATCAAGCCCTAAATTTATGCATTTAGAGGAAATTTAGGATTAAACTTAAAACTACAAAAAAACTTACAGAAGTTATTATTTTTACCTAACACCGGTGAAAGGATTCGGGCCTCGACGTTGCAGCGGTGGAGGGAGAGGCATTGACGTTGCAGCTGCGGAGGGAGAGGCGACGATGGTAGAGGCCGTGGAGGAGAGAGGCGATCGAGAGGAGGCGGCGGAGGAGTGGCGGCGGAGGAGAGAGGCGGAGGAGGAGAGGCGCCGG